>JAWPHD010010075.1:0-97460 GCA_037043455.1 Cyrtodaria siliqua
CTTGTAATATTATTTATGCATTTTAACAATAAAATGTGTTCAATTTTATAAAATACAATTGTAAATAACCTTGGCGTCGGCGTTTAAAGAAGTCGTTCAAAGTTTTCTGCTTGGTAAATAAAACGGCCGTTTCATTTTTAGCTCGACTGATCATGGTGCGTCGTTTGCGTCCGTCCGTCCGTCTGTCTGTCTGTCCGTAAACTTTTATTTGTAGCGACTACTCCTCTGAAACTACTGGATGGATATTCATGAAACTTTACAGAAATGTTGCCCATGAAGTCTAGTTGATCCTAGCAAAAATTCATGTTGATGTGAAATCCAAGATGGCCGCCAAAGCTAAAAATAGATTTTTAAAATACAAGTTTGTAGCGACTACTTCTTGAAAACTATTGTTTTGATTCGACGTTAAACATGGGTGCCAGTGGCCATCTTTGTTTACATAGAGTTATATAGTAAAAACTTGTAGCGACTACTCCTCTGAAACTACATGGCGGATTTTCATAAAACTTTACAGGAATGTTGCTCTTGATGTCTAATTGATCCTAGCAACATTTCAGGTCAGCCAGAAATTCAAGATGGCCGCCACAGCTAAAAATAGGTTTTTAAAAAATAAGTTTGTAGCGACTACTTCTTGAAAACTATAAGTGATATTGATATGGGACTTTTTCTAAAATGATCAGCATGACATGATGTTGATCCTAGTCGAACATTATTTTGATTCGACGTTAAACATGGCTGCCAGTGGCCATCTTTGTTTACATAGAGTTATATAGGAAAAACTTGTAGCGACTACTTCTCTGAAACTACTTGACGGATGTTCATGAAACTTCACAGGAATGTTGCTCTTGATGTCTAGTTGATCCTAGAAAAGGCTGGCCGGAAATTCAAGATGGCCGCCACGGCTAAAAATAGATTTAAAATAAATAAATTTGTAGCGACTACTACTTGAAAACTTTAAGCGATATTGATATGGGATGTTTTCTAAAATGATCAGCATGACATGATGTTGATCCTTGTCGAAATTTATTTTGATGCGACTTTAAACATTGCCGCTAGCGGACATCTTTGTTTACATAGATTTATATAGTTAAAAAAAAAAGGAACGACTACTCCTCTGAAACTACTTGACGAATTTTTATGAAACTTCACAGGAATGTTGCTCTTTATGTCTAATTGATCCCAGAATTTGTTTAGGTCGGCCGGAAATTCAAGATGGCCGCCATGGCTAAAAACAAAGTTTGTAGCGACTACTTCTTGAAAACTGTAAGTGATATTGATATGGGACTTTTCTAAAATGATCAGCATGACATGATGTTGATCCTTGTCGAAAATTATTTTGATTCGACATTAAACATGGGCACCAGTGGCCATCTTTGTTTACATAGAGTTTGTATAGTAAAAATTTGTAGCGACTACTCCTCTGAAACTACTTGACGGATTTTCATGAAACTTCACAGAAATGTTGCTCTTGATGTCTAGTTATCCTAGCACAACTTCAGGTCGGCCGGAAATTCAGAATGGCCACCACGGCTAAACATAGATTTTTAAAAACGAGTTTGTAGCGACTACTTCTTGAAAACTTAAGTGATATTGATATGGGACTTTTTCTGAATTGACAAGATGTTGATCCTTGTCGAACATTATTTTGATTCAACATTAAACATGGCTGCCAGTGGCCATCTTTGTTTACCTAGAGTTATATAGTAAAACTTCAACTTGTAGCGACTACTCCTCTGAAACTACTCGACAGATTTTTATGAAACTTCACAGGAATGCTGATCTAGCTATCAAAATCTATCAGTAGAGTTTCAAGGTCATTGACCTCTTGTTTCAATAGACACTTTCAAATTACTAAACATTCCATGCGTGTTGAGCCCCCTCGTTTAATTTTTATTGGGGCCGTGGAGTATACTTGACTGGAAATTCCCCCGTCAATAAAAATAAAAACAGGAGTACTGAAAAAAGTAGCGGAATACTGCCCCGCAACTGCCCGGATGTGATACGTTGTCGACATAAATATGTCGCACAATGCCAAATTGTTAGAATATTAACAAGTGTTGAGATTCTACCGCAAATGGTAGGTTATTTACATACATAAGAAATACGAAAAGTAATTTTTAATAGATTTTAATACAATTTTTTTATAGAAATGGATATATCATTGATGCAAATTTTGTAGCAAAAATTCCCCCCTCTCACAGCCCTGGCCCCATTCCCCCAATATAGAAAGAGGGCCCTGGTGTTAATCTCCCGCAAAAACATTAAGCGCGTAGACAGTCTAGATCACGAAATCGAATGTTTCTTTTGCTGTCAAAATAGATTGAGGATTTCTTTTAATTTTGTTTCAGTTCAAGTAAAAAAGATCGAGGACTTTATTTTAAATTTAGTAATTGGCGGAAAAGTAGACGGCACACAACTGAGAGTAGCCAGTCAATTTTGACGGCTGCCAGAGCTTACTGAAAACCCTGGTCACTCTACTTTCCATTTACCATTGTGTTTTACTGTACAACCATGCAGGAATAATTTAAAGCCATATTTTTGCTGAAGTGTAATACAATAAATGCTTGGATGCTATCCTTAAAAAAAGATATTAATTCATTGTGCTACGACCGAATCAATAAAAATGCCTTTTTTTTTTTACATTTTTAGGATCGCGTCGCAAATCACGGTAAAAAAACATACCAGGTCCCGCAGATTAAACCATGCAAAAAACAGGTGCACGTTCGTTGTGTTATTTAGCAGCTTGCATTTGTGAATAAGCGTTTATTTAAAAGCGTTCTTACGATACAGACTTGTCATAAACAGGGGGCATCCGTGGCCGAGTGGTTAGAGTCTCTGACTTGCAATCCCTTGCCCCTCACCGCTGTAGGTTCGATCCCTCAGGAGGCTAGGAATCTTTATGTGAGGAAGCTATCCAGCTGGCTTGCGGAACGTCGGTGGTTCTACCCAGGTGCCCGCCCGTGCACGAAAATTGCCCGGAGGGGCACCTGGGGTCTTCCTCCACCAGTGGAAGCTGGAAAGTCGCCATATGACCTTAGCTGTTGGTGCGACTATAAAATCCAATTCAGTTGTCATAAACAAACTTAAAAGTGGCCTTTAAAAGTTATCAACAAATATGGCTTCAATTTACAAGCGATAAAAACGCGATTTCTGGTAGGATTTTAGTTTTAAAATTGGCCGGACACTCGATGGAAAATTACAAGCGATAAAACATGATTTTTTTAAAGGAACTGCTGAAAATATTTGCTTATGTACTTACTAGCAGTTGCAACACTACAGACACACCTGATAGGGATTTGACAGACGACACATAACTAGCAATGTATAGTTGTGACATTCAGTCTCTTATGCAAGGATCAAGTGCTTGCATATGTTGACCATGTCAGGGCTCGAAATTAACACTTGCACACTCGCAAAATGCGAGTGAAAAATACAGATTGCGAGTGGCTTTTTAAGCCACTAGCATTTTTTTGCGAGTAGAAAAATTGGGTCAAATTATTACTATTTATGTCTTGCTGATTGCGCTCGATTAAATTAAGTTTGAATGCCAGAAAGTCAATATATAGAACGCCTAAAAGCCCCGTACGAGGCAGCGCGCGCACCTTGCAGACTGGTTATCGATTTGTACAGCCAGTGTTACGCTTCTATTCTTACACATTACAACACAGTCAATTCAACACGTGTTCATTATAGACCTTGAACATTAAACAAAAACATGACATCGAAACGAAAAATTACAGGTTTCTTTTTTGCCGGAGATGGAAATAACAATAAGGTCGCTGAATCAGAGTCTACCATTGAGAAACCAAAAAACCTGAAAACAAATCCATCAATCAAAACTGTCCAAAAATAGGAAAAAGAACTGAATATTAAACTTAAAATCGTGGCCGATAAAGACGACCATGTGAATAAAATATTCTGCGAGGACTGTTTGCAGTCTTTGCCGGATCAGACGTCATATGTAGTATGTAGTATATTAAAATAGGCCCCTTTGAAAATAAAATATGGATGTTCAATAATCAGTATCTTGTTTATACTAGTAAACTAATGTCCAAACCCGTTTTTAAAAAAATCAGCAAAATTTGCGAGTAAGTTTAGAATTTTGCGAGTTGGAATTTAAGCTACTCGCAATTTTTTGCAAGTAGGAAAACAAATTAAATTCGAGCCCTGCATGTGCTCCATTGTATTACACATTATTTGTGAGACATGCAGGGGTCAAGCCAGACTCCAAAAATAGGGAGAAGTGACTTCTCCCTCCAGTCAAAACAGGGAGAAGTTTTTCAAAACAGGGAGACTTGAGGTCGGTCGACATGAGACGGATGATTAAATATCCAGTTAACCAATTCTTAACCAATTGCAATCGCGTATAATAAAACACACAATCAAAGTTTTGCTTATTAAAGATTCTTTACAACTGTGCCGATGTCAGTCATATAATTTATATACACTGTCTTTAAATTTATTTATCGTGGGAGATTTTTCAAGGTATCTCATTGTCAATCATAATCATAACCCCGCCCTTGCGCAGTGTTTTGTAGTACGATTTTTAATTATTCATCAAACGAAAAAATACGACAGCTTTGATTGGTTTACTTAAATAGAATGCGCACATGATTCCCCACATGATCTAATCACGTGATCGCCTAAAGAGCAAACATGGCGGTTGATATTCTCATCTCGCCTAAGGCAAGCCGATAAAGATCGATAATTAGGCTATTGCCCTGATTAGATAAGAGTCGCGTTGTTATTTAATGATAATGGGATTAAATAAGGTACGTGTGATACACGCGCTGATAGTGTATTTTAGAGGCTTTTGTTTATTATGAGGTTAATCACATTTGAAATTGCCGAATTTGCCGAAAATGACGGCGACTCAAATTTCTCCCCACAGGAATAAAAAAGCGAAGTCAGCCAAACTAAAGCGAAGTTTTTAGCGACTTGGCCTAATCGCGTGACCCCTGGACATGACATGCTTGGTTACAGGTGTTGGTCAAGTCTCTAGGGTATATATACTACAGCTCGGAACAATGCATTTTTAAAGCAACACTTTCCACACATTTGTTTCTGCAGTTTCTGTAAAAGTTTTAAGTCAGTTACAAATAAATGCATACAAACCATAAAAAATCTAGAACTGTTTGTCCATTGTAACTAGAAAGGACTCAAGGGGGGGGGGGGGGGGGGGGGGGGGGGGGGGGGGGGGAAATGTCAGTTTGCCTTATTTAATCTCCTTAAATGAATAATTTTCGTCAAAACAGAAATGTGACTTACCCCTTCGTCATTATGGTGTCTTTTTTTTGTCAATCCACGTATAGAAAGTGAGGACATGGGTATGGCCATGATGCTAGCACTAGTCTGCCGTATTAGTTAGACTAAACTACACCCAGATTGCATAATAAGCAGTTTACTTGCCGCTTTGTTTGAATGGAATCTGTTCCCTTAAGTTTTAATTGTGGGTCATGAAACGCGACCTTAATTACATGCTCTAAGGTAATGTAAAATGAATAATTGTATAAATGACTATTTGATCAGGAGTATTAATGTAACTTATAATCTGCAAAGCTTGTTTTTGGCAGGCGTTTCAGTAAGCCTTTTTGTCAATATTAAAATTTATTTAATCACATTAAAACTGATGAATTCCTGCTAATCTACCATGTGTAAGCAGATAGTAATAACTAATTAGATATGTTAATTATTGTTCAAAGCTTTATACATGACACAGGGTCTTGCACAAGCAGTAAAAATGTTAATTAGTATGTTTAAATGTATAAAAAAAATTACTGAAAAATAATTTCCTATCAAATTAAGTTATAAACAAGTTTGTTCACTCTACCTGGGACCATTTATACTCCACGTTAACATTTCCCACAAAGAAAGGCTGGTTGGATGCCAAAGGCAAATATATGATTTAAATAAACCGTATTTTTGTGACAATTCACTATGTACTTTTACGGTTGGACACATTGTAGAATTCGATAAAACTTTGATTTGTGAAAAAATGTCCAAATGTACAATGGACTAATTTAAGTCGAAACTATTCTCTGATAGGTACTTAACTGAAATTGGTGTCACATTGACTTATTTACTGTTTCATTTACAAAATGTTTTACACCGATATATTACATTGAATTTATATATATATTTATTTTAACATTGTTTTTGTCTTAATTTTCGATTCATTTCCTTCTCTTTCAGCGTAAAGAAAGAGCAGAACAGATTGCCTACAAATTAGAACAGGACTTGGCTTTATGTAAGTAATGGTTTGTAAATGTTTTTTACTGAAACAATTCAAACCATAGTGGTAGTATTATTGATAATAGATAGTATCAAAACCTACAGCTCATTGCTGTTATGCATGGAGGAATGCTTGAATGGGAGTTTCAGCCCCCAAAAAGTATGTTTTTGCAATTGGGATGAGGCTGCATTTCAGCCCCATATGCAAAACCATATAATTCTTTCCAAATTCTGGGGGGGAAAATCCACAATTTTTTTTTTCCCCCTCTAATAAATAGTGACAGGCTTTTTCATAGTTTGTATGTTAAAATAAATGCTAAATTCAATATCTGATCGATATTATACCTAAAACATACATTTAAATGACAATTTTCCCTTTAATAAATTCCCCTAAATATCCAAAATCAGCCCCCCCCCCCCTTTAAATGACAATTTTCCCTTTAATAAATTCCCCTAAATATCCAAAATCAGGCCTTTTTCTCAATTTTCTTGAAAATAGCCCTGTAAGAACCCTTATTTGTCAGGATAGGTTACAAAAAATAAACTCGTAATACTTGATTGTGACAGGGTGCAGACTCTGTGTGTATTTGAGTGTTGTTGTGTGACAGGGTGCAGATTGTGTGTGTAATTGTGTGACAGGATGCAGGATGTGTGTGTATTTATGTGTTGTTGCAGATTGTGTGTGTATTTGTGTGACAGGGTGCAGCTTGTGATTGTATTTGTGTGTTGTTGTGTGACAGGGTTCAGATTGTGTGTGTATTTGTGTGTTGTTGTGTGACAGGGTTCAGATTGTGTGTGTGTTATTGTGTGACAGGGTTAAGATTGTGTGTGTATTTGTGTGACAGGGTTCAGATTGTGTGTGTATTTGTGTGTTGTTGTGCGACAGGGTGCCTATTGTGTGTGTATTTGTGTGACAGGGTGCAGATTAAGTGTGTATTTTTGTGACAGGGTGCAGATTATGTGTTGTTATGTGACATAGTGCAGATTGTGTGTGTATTTGTGTGACAGTGTGCAATTTGTGTGTGTATTTGTGTGACAGGGTGCAAATTGTGTGTTGTTGTGTGACAGGGTGCAGATTGTGTGTGTTGTTGTGTGACAGGGTACATATTGTGTGTGTGTATTTGTGTGTTATGTGACAGGGTGCAGATTATGTGTGTATTTTTGTGACAGGGTGCTGATTGTGTTGTTGTGTGACAGGATGCAGTCTGTGTGTGTGTTGTGTGACAGTGTGCAGATTGTGTGTGTATTTGTGTGACAGGGTGCAGATTTTTTGTACATATTTGTGTGACAGGGTACAGGTTGTGTGTTTATTTATTTTGTTGTTGTGTGACAAGGTGCATACTCTGTGTGTGTATTTGTTTGTTGGTGTGACAGGGTACAGATTGTTTGTGTATTCAGTGGTCGAAATTAGCACAAGCCCGCAAGCCCGCAAGCCCGAGACGGTAAAATGCCTGTGCAATATTCAAGAACACAAGCCCGACAGGCTTGTTGATTTGCCGGTAGTGATATCCATAAAAATCCATAAATAGTCACAGGGCACGGAAATTCCACTCGAAATTTCGAATCCGGACGAGTGAAACCCATGAATCGGTCGTTCGAGAGGACGAGTAACATTTCAGTAGGAAAAAACAATAAGGAAAATAATTCTTACATAGTTTATTAAGCAATTAAAGGCAGTAAATAGTCGCAACTCTGTTTATTCAGTGATAAAATGCAATTTAAGTCAATCGGATATTGGGAAATTGACGCATTTCCATTTGAGACATTCTAAAATGCGGATCCCGTTCTAATTTCACGGAACGCCGAACGTTACGGTATTTGAATGTTATACAAATAACCCTTTCACGGGGGAAGTCTTTAAGGGGACCAGGGCCTTCAGGAAGGGGAATTGCAAAAAGTATGCTGTTTTCCTGTATTGTAGTTTAACATTTTGTAATAAATATATATATTTTTTTTTTAAGGGGAATTTTTCACAGGAGAAGGGGAAAAATATATACCATGCCAGATAACTGTAATGGCCATGAGCAGACTGTAGTGAACTATAGACTATGAATATCTATAATACTGGTCAAAGTTTCATAATTTTCATTGATTTATATAAAGAAAAAAAAACACATTATGATGTTTCTCTTTGTTTTATTTATATATAATAGTGTTAAATGATGGTATCTGACTACTTTGACTTATGAACTTTTACAATCAGAGCAGGACGAGTAAACATCCTATAAGGACGAGTAACATGTCAATGCCACAGTAAAATATATTTCGTCCCCTGACAGTCATAATATCCTCGAGTTTTGTTTTGAAGTGCACTGTTTATGATATTGTAGAGATTGAAATAAACATAACCATGATCAAATTTGAATAAAATTACTATTATATTAGGCCCATAGTGAGTATACTGGTGTTTTTTCAATTTTTGACATACCGAAGGGCTTGTGGTTTGAAATCCTAATTTCGATGACTGTGTATGCAGATTGTGTGACAGGGTGCAGATTGTGTGTGTATTTTTGTGACAGGGTGCAAATTGTGTGTGTATTTGTGTGTTGTTGTGTGACAGGATGCAGGTTTTGTGTGTATTTTTGTGACGGGTGCAAATTGTGTGTGTGTGTGTGTTGTTGTGTGACAGGGTGCAGATTGTGTGTGTATGTGTGTTGTGTGACAAGATGCAGAATGTGCTTTGATGAAAGACAATTTCTATTACAGGGGACCCCCACACACAGAATGCCTCAACAGATCCATATAAAACCCTGTTTGTGGCCAGAATGGTAAGTGTAAGATTGCAGAATTTGTTTGAAAATAAATAGGAACCTATGAACTACATCATTATTGTGTGCATGCATTGAAGAGATATGTTTTTGATGACATGCACAGTGTTGGAACAGTGCTCCAGTATTTTACTTCCTGAATCTAAACAAATAGTAGCACTATGACTTTTAATATTCAGTAAGGTCTTATTATTTATTGAATAAGTTCTACTTCTTTTAAAGTAATGCATTATTTTACTTTGGCACATTGTATTTAGTTCAAAGGTGGTTTGTGAACCTAATCATAATTTTTTTGACACAGTCAGGAGAGGTCTACACTCTGTTCCCGACCTTTTTTTTTAAAACGGGAATAAAGATTGTATTTTCCTTCAGTTGTTTTCTTCATCTAACACCAGACAATTGTCATTTATTGTGGTCTATAGTGATATTATAAACGCTTTGAGTAAACACTATCTTAACAAGAAGATGCCGTCATAGTCATAGCTATCCTGCTCCCATCACCTAAAAAGAATAATAGTCCCAATTGGTTGATACAAGAGGTAATTTTTTCAGATTGATATTTTGATAAGTTATGCTCTGGAGACGTAAATTGAACTGACAGGTAACTTTTCATAATTCATATGCTGCATTTTATAAAACTTACTCTGTGTGTATTGATGCCATGGAAATCGATATTTTGAAGTTAAATGAACCATTTCTGAACCTCATTGACAAACAATAAATCACTTTCTTTCAGTATATTTGCAAAATCATTTTAAATGTTTTCTCATTTCACCGCCAATATTCATACCCAAACATAAAATGACCACAACAGAAAGTGCAGTAAAATCCTATGTTCCTCCTAAATTATCAGTTGTGGTGGGGCTTACAGGTCTAATGTCAATGTTTCGGTGTCTAAGCCAGAATAGTGTTATCAAGGTTTGCACAGACCTTGAAAAGTCCTTGAATTTGATGCCAGTCCTTGAAAAGTGCTTGAATTAAAAAAAAAAAAGTCCTGGAAAATTGCTTGAATTTTGAAGAAAACTGCTTAAATTTCTGATAAAAGTCCTTGAAAAGAAAGTTCTGAGTCGAAATAATTGTCCAAACTACACTCAAAACCATTATCATGAGGTAAAAAGGTTTTACGCGCACCGCTTCCGGTGTAAAATTGAAGAAAAAAGATGTTTCCCGGAGGTTTCGGCCTTAAAATGAGCTGTGAAGCACATTTACGTGTTCAACAGTAAAGGACAACATGATCCAAATTACAAGCAATGGATACAGCCATTTAAAGTGGACAAGCGCAAGTGTTTGTGCTCATTCTGTGACAAAATAATAGACCTCAAGAGTATGAGCGAAAGTGCATTAAAATTCCACTTAAAAAGCATTAAGCATCATGGAAATAATGAATTCTGGTGACTAACAAATTTGTTTAGGCCCAAATCAGAAAATTTAGAAAAAGACTTGAATAACAACAATGAACATTTCACAGTTCCACCTCCCCCATCACCCGTGCCAGGCACTTCAAATCAGCATCCTACCACGAGCCATTGACAGCTTACTGCTACATGACCAAAGACATCTACATAATAAATTATATGATTTCAGTCTCAACTTGAAATGTAGAAATGTATGGTAAGATGTTTTAAATTTGACTTTGACTTGAGTGGCATGTTGCCAGAAATAAAATATGAACAATACTGTATTTGTTGCATTAATTATGTACAAAGTGAAACTTTTATGGATAATTTTGACTTGTCGGTTGTCTTGGCTACAACAAATCTTGCATAAGTTTTGTTTTTATGGTGTTTTACGTCATTTTCAACACATGTAATGTTATATATGATGGTCAATTTTTTTGTGTAGGAGGCAGACCACCCACTTTTCCTGGGTAGAACCAGTACTGTACACCTCCCAACATCCGTAAGAATCGAACACTTTCTCACAAGTCGATCTCCCAATGGGATTCGAACCCGCATCGGTGAGAGGCGACGGTTTACAATGCAACGTCATTAACCATTTGGCCACAGAGACGCTTAAAGGTGAAATACAGCGTGTATTTTGAGTATATATTCGGAAATATACGTATATAATATACAATATTTTCAAATCTTACATTTATTGGTTGTCCCGTTTTCTCACAGTAGCCAATTTTATCCCATAGCGCACACGCTTCGAGTTTCGCCCTTTTTGAAGACAGGTACGTGACACGTGATCCTGTGACGTCATTGGTACCAAACGATTCGCGGTGTCGCATTGAGTTGTATAGTATTGTCTATGTAGGTTTACGTTTTATGGTACTTGTTAAAAATGCCGTGTGTTGTTGCTGGGTGAAAAAGTTTGCATAAAGAAGGACAAGATAATAACCTAAGTTTCTTTCGTTTCCCTAATCGAGATAATAATATATAACGATTTGAAGTGTGGGTAGACGTTACCGAAGAAAATCGCCCCACTCGTCGAGAAAGTGGGAACCTACGAAAGACGCGCTAGTTTGTAGCAAACATTTTGAGTTGACTTCGTGGGAAGTCCATCCTTTGGTTTCATTATCTTTGAATTTGGAGAACAAAAGGCCATGCAGATTAAAAACAGCGGTACCAACGATATTCGATTATAAAAATGAGAAGTGCATAACCCCGCCGTCTCCAAGCAAGTTGTATTCGCCTATTCGACCGGCGTTGAGGAGGAAATTCATACATGAAGTAAGATTGAAATTTATGTTCAATTATCTTAGCACCTCATCGGGTATACGTATGATAAATTGAAGAAAGGTGTATAGTCTTAGATCTTTATATACACCGTGAATGTTTAGCTGTTGAATTAGAAGCATGCGTCTTTATGTGAATCAATGAAGAGTTGACGGCGCTAATATTATGTAGCCGTCTTTTTTTAAAAGATTGCTAAGAACGTTCAGCATATAAATTTAAATGAATCCGGTGAAATAAACACTGTCTTTGTTTCCAAATTTTAATTTTAATAATTTTAAATTATACACCCTCTTCTGCCAATAGTATTATAGATATATATTATCAACATATATAGGGCTATGGATTTGAAAAAAAAATACAAATTGTTTCATGGATATTTATTACACGGCAGAAAATTAATAATATTACTAGCTTTTATATTAATTCAGTAATTTTTTATGGCAAAGCAGCAACAATAACGCCTCTTAGCTCGTGCAATAAGTAAAACAAGTATAATAGAATAATATACTTTATATTATGGTAATTTGATATATTTGGTCTGTTTTCGATCTGTATATCAGGAGTAAGTATACATGAGTAAGTATACTTACCAACTGTCTATATCGTTCTCATAATACATTTGGCTATATTATTTAAATCATAGTATTTTTCTCTCTTTGTGCGCGACAAATATCATTTGATATATCCGTCTTGTGCAATACGCGTCTGCCTTCGGCGGTATTACACCGCTCAAGTAATTGCAATAAACAGGAAATATATCATAAAACTAGGTTTCCCTAAATGGTGCGTGCTTTTGTGATATACCGACGTATGTACCCAAATTAGGCTGCACTTCAGTAGTGCACCGCAATATTTTATTAGTCTGTAATGATATTTTGGGACACGTGGAGACTAGAGAGCGTGTCATATTGCAAACACCGCTCCTAGAGTGTTTGGTGTTGATGGCGACTTATGGCAAATATATAATACTATAGAAATTATGGCGCCGAAATTATATGCCGTTTCATTTATTATTGTTTTTATTCATTTTTTTTATCAATTATGGATAATATCTAATAAATATATTTGTTCCATGTCTACTTATCGTCAAAAAAAATCTGACGCTCGTATTACCATAGAGTTACATACATATATATCCATGTATTAATGTATAGGTATAGACCAGGTCCATTCATTCGGAATATACTACATTTCGCGGTTATTGTGTATGTACCAAGATATTGCAGTGTTGCGGGTGACTTACTGTCAGATTTCGATGAAAACAATGTTTACCTTGTTTTTTTGTTTGTTGTTGCTGTAAGTGTATAAATACGCTATTTTGTTAGATTAGTGAATAGTGTAATGAACCACTGAACGTAACGAATGACATGACACGATAGTCTGTACAAGTTCTCCATTTGCACCTGCACCGCGTACGACTTCATCATCAGTTGATGAATCCGATGTATTTTCGTCCTCAGACACGTATTCTGGCTCCAAATCGTAAGGTTGCACATGGTGTAACCGTTTTATCACGGGCATTTCCTCTGACATCGCTTAATTCTCACATTTTCACACAAGGTATACTGTTTTGCGTTCAGTCCCAATGTAAACAAAAAATAGTTTGTTCCCAATGACGTCATTTCCGGTAATTCGCGCAAGAGTTTTTCCCCTTAGATTTTTTTCGATTTTTTAGCAATGCATGTTCGCCTTTTCGGTTTTTATCTTTAAAAACATATTTTCGCTAAACATACATCAATAGCATAGTAAACATCGTATTTATAATGATATTTAATAATTAAAAACATATCAACAACGGATTTGTTGATTTAGGACAAATTTCATCTTTAAGCTAAACAATATGGGTTCCTGTAACATACATTTTAGCATGTCAAATGGTGTATACTGAATGCAATTGTACTGACGTGGTATTGATACCTATCAAAGTTGTTCCAAGAAAGACACGCCACTCCAGCTTATAGCATGCTAAATCAACATGCATTTATTCTAGCTGATAGTTATATAATCCACATTACCGAATGCTTAACATAATCAGTAAGACATGGTTGAAATATCTGATTTAGAAACTTCTTACCAAGGAAAAGACAAATATATTTTTAACTGTACTTTTAATATTTTCATGATGAATAGAAGGCTTTGTGTGATTGAGGAGACGTGTTCATTTTCTGGTCAAAGGGAGATTACACTTTTCACAAAAAGTTATGTGATAGTCAAGTGTTTGTGTGACACTCTTAAATCAAATATAACATATCTTTATAAATATATATGGCATACTTTTTCATGTAACCTTTTTACTATGTTCTTTCATTCGAGCATTTGCCTCTGCAGAGTTATGCCACTACTCATGATTTTTCCTTCAAATGATAACAGATTTAAAGATTTTAATATTGTTTCCATTATTTTAGGCCCGGTGATGATTTTTACTATAAATGATAAGCTGTTAATATTTATTTGTAAACCTACTTTTAAAACTAAGATGTTTTTATTTATTAACTAAAAGTTCCAGTTCCAATGATAGATAAATTATGGAAGTATTGGCAAAATTGTTTGTGTAAATGATTTTAAATACTTGTAATATCAAAATTCAATATTACTTAGCTCATACATTTCAACATAATAATTTTTTTATTGAACAAACATTTAAACAGTAATAAAAATTAATGCATACAAAAACGCATTAAAAATTGCCGATAATTAATGAAAACCAAATTCTCAAGTACACACTTCATAGCATAGAAAGATCTGTGATTTTACTATACATTCATAGTTTCTGCATTACACATTTTTTGATATCTCCTTAATTCTCTTTTCATATAAACAACATATGGTAGACCGGCAAAATATATGGTTGGTAGAGTTAGTGGAAACACACATTTTTGACTTAAAGAGATGGTAGCTGAGAAAATGCTGATATTAAATCCCTTATATCGCTCACTTTATTATCACATTTCAAAAAGCCTCAAACTCTCAATATAGATTTCATCATAGCTGCCAAGATCCCACTATAACTAGACAACATCTATTATACATTTATTATCTTGTGTCGGTGCAGTTGAATGGCATCAATACCACCGGGAAATCGGAAAATATGTTTGGAGTTAAAATATTGATGAAGCTGTCATATTCCAATGCATGCAAAATGCTAGATGCTTTTGCTCATGTTCATGGAAGGAAAATTTGTTTCTGAGTTACTCGTCCTATGTAATATTTGAATGGTCGAATTAATAAATTGGGAAAGAATTTATCATAATTTCTAATCATCCTGCATTAGTGGGCACTCGTCATGGCGAGCGGATGAGTGGAATTTTCGTGCCCTGATGTTTAAACCTGCTGTTTTGTACCCCGGTTATGTTTCTAGTTTTAAGCTGTAATGAATGAAGATCAGCGAAGTGGTTGCTCAATGGCATCTGTTAACTTTGGATTTGTAATGGACTCTCCTCTGAAACTAGCAGGTGGATTTTCATGAAACTTCACTGGAACATTCCCTATGATGTGTAGTTGGTCTGAGCAGACATTCCCTATGATAATGTAGTTGGTCTGAGCAGACATTCCCTATGAGAATGTAGTTGGTTTGATCAGACATTCCCTATGATGTGTAGTTGGTCCGAGCGGACATTCTCTATGATAATGTAGTTGGTCTGAGCAGACATTCCCTATGATGTGTAGTTGGTCTGATCAGACATTCCCTATGATGTGTAGCTGATCTGAGCAGACATTCCCTATGATGTAGTTGGTCTGAGCAGACATCCCCCCTATGATAATGTAGTTGGTCTGATCAGACATTCCCTATGGTGTGTAGTTGGACTGAGCAGACATTCCCTATGATAATGTAGTTGGTCTGAGCAGACATTCTCTATGATAATGTAGTTGGGCTGAGCAGACTTCCCTATGATGTGTAGTTGGTCTGAGCAGACATTCGTTATGATGTGTAGTTGGTCTGAGCAGACATTCCCTATGATGTGTAGTTGGTCTGAGCATGCCAGACTAGACACAGCAGACGATAGGGCCTTCATTTTTCATCAGATCTTTACCAAACTGTAACAGATTGTTAATATCAATGAAAACACGGACAAGTTCGAAAAACAGCCAGATCTGACCATTATCAGCGGAGTTGTGGCCCTTGATTTAGTTAAAAATGCTATATTTTGCCTCGTTAAGACGACGGGGCTTTCATTTTTTCATCCGATCTTTACCAAACTTTACTAGATTGTTAATACCAATGAAAGCTTGGACAAGTTCAAAAACCAACCAGATCGGACCAGCAACAGCAGATTATGGCCCTTGATTTAGTTAAAAATGCTATATTTTGCCTCATTAAGATGATGGGGCCTTCATTTTTCATCCGATCTTTACCAAGCTTTACAAGATTGTTAATATCACTGAAAGCTCGGACAAGTTCGAAAACCAGCCAGATTGGACCATAGTTACTGGAGTTATGGCCCTTGATTTTCTGAAATATGCTATATTTTGGCCTCATTAAGACGATAGGGCCATCATTTGGCTGGATTTCAGTGACTTTTCAGTATCGAGCCTAGTTGTTCCTATCGTCACCGTGTTCCGGTTGAATGATTTCGGCGGAGTTATGGCTCTTTAAAGGTTTTTAATACACAAACTTTGTCCTGACTAGTTCTCCTGAACCCCTGGACAGATTTAAACAAAACTTTTTAGGAATCAGTTCCTAGTCTGGTTGTGCAAATCATCTCCGTGTTCCGGTTGAATGATTTTTTGGCAGAGTTATGGCCCTTTAAAGGTTTAATACACAAACTTTGGACTAGTCCTGAACCCCTAGCCAGTTTCCAACGAAACTTTGCAGGGATGATCAGCACCAAGCTAGGCTAGCGCTAGGATTTTAAACCCCTTAGCCAGATTAAAATGTCTTTAGCCAGACTTTTGTCTAGATATTTTGGAACTTTAATTGAAGGCGCTAACACCTCGCGTTTGCGTACACATCAAAAGTAAGTTAAAAGAGCATGCTGTAATATTAACCTGTAGGGTATCAATCTTTCCATATCATATGCATGCTGCATTTTGCTTGTAATTAAAAGTTGAGTTGCACAATATTCAAAACCTTTTAAAAATTGTATTTAGTTTAATGCAAGTTAATGCCTATTGGAGTCTGTGACTCAGTCTCTGCCCTGGCTGTTTCCTGTTAACAGAGGTTCCAAAGCAGCTAGAAAGATCGCGTTGTGAGACAAAATTCGGAAATTCTACCTACACCACGACTATCATGCATAGAATAAGTAATAAAAGCCACTTCATTCTAAAATTGTACCAATATTTTTAGTAATCGCACCTTTTGTATTGACTATTTATTGTTTCATGTTGATTGAACAATCAAACATAAAAGTGTCACAATTTACTGACAGCCGATCAAACACGTTCACACTTGCCATTGTTCCAGTTTACGCAACTGTGTGTACAACTAATTATTGGGCATTCCACATTTACCAGTGATCGTGAAGTTCAAAAAGACCGTCGGCCTTTAGACAGCATCTCTGGCTGATTAATTTTTAAACAAACTTCATTCACTTTCTGTTTTGATCAGTCATTTTGGCCATAAGAGGGCACGTTATTTGATGTTTTACCCGGCTCGATAACACAGTTAAATATATGGATAATATTGAGCGTGGGGACACAAACTAGTTGATTGACAGCGATAGGCGGAACAGTGGGCGGCGTCTATCGTACGGTCTATCGCACACACAACAATTTGACAGCGGTTTTCAATAAACACTGCGATAATATTGATTGTCGCTAATTAGCCAACGACACCCAGCGGGATATTGGCTTATAAACAGTCAAAGATGTATATTAGAATTCAGGATTTACCGAGATTTTTTTAGACGAAATCGGTCGGAAAATTGGATTCGCCAGACCGCCGATATCTGGCGAATTTGCTATGTATTTTTTACGATTTTCATTCGCCAGTTCGGGTTTCTTTTCGCCTAAGGCGATTTGGCGAATGGTTAACGAGAGCCTAGTCAAGCCTAGTTGTGCATATCATCATCGCGTTCCGGTTTACAAATTTTTGGCGGAATTAAAATGTTTTTGATACACAAACATTTTCCGGGTAGTTCGCCTGAACCCCTGGCTGTATTTCAACGATACTTGACAAGGATGATCAATATCAAGCGAAATTTTGCATTTCATCGACATATTCCGGTTGAATGATTTTTGGCAGAGTTATGGCCCTTTAAAGGACACACTTTGTCCAGATTAGTCTCTTCTGAACTCCTTTCCGGATTTCAGTGAATCTTGGTGGGGATGATCAGTACCAAGCCTAGTTGCACCTGTCATTGCCGTGTTGTGGTTGAATGAATTTTGGTAGAGTTATGACCCCTTAAAGGTTTTAATACACTAACTTTGTACAGACTAATTCTCTGGATTTCAACGAAACTTGGCAGGGATGATCAGTACCAAGCCTAGTTGCGTATGTCATCGCCATGTTCTGGTTGAATGATTTTTCAAAGAGTTATTTCCCCTTATACATAAACTTTATCTTTAGCCAGTAGAGCGACCACATGCCCTCTTTTGCCTCTTGTTTCGTTTTGTCACGTTTCATTGGAGATACGGTAAAACTAAAAGTTCAATTCGTCTGCTTTGATTGTATGATCACATTTCAAGTCTATGTGTTTTCTTATACAACTGGGTACTTAGGAATTTTGTTAAGTATTTATAGTTATGCAAATGAAGGCTGAAATCATGTGGCAGTCTGATTGCTCGGTGAGGTACAGAGAAGACGGAAGCAACATACAACTCTGTCCAGGTGTTCTGGTCATATAGTAATGTATGTGTCGACTATGAGTATAGGTTTATTCACGTTTTTAAAATAACTGATTCAGTAAAATGAATTTTTGGCATCTCTATTCGAAGCTCCAGTTTTGGGGTTTTATTGTCAACCCTTTTGTGTTTGTGTTGTCGTTTGCATTTATTATTGCTTTTGCCTTCTTGTTTGTCTGTTTGCGTGTTTGTTTCTGTGTTTTGTGGTTGACTGTCCTCCTTGAATGCTACTTTCCCTGTCCGATCTTTTTATATTTCTTTTTTTAGCCTGGCTGGTTAAAGCTGTTTATATTGTGTATATACAGTTTGGATTCTTAAAATATGTAAGTTATATCTATACCTTGACTCGTTGTCAGTAGGTTGAGAAACTTTGTTTGTTTGTATGGTGTTTTACGTCATTTTCAACACATGTAAGGTTATATATGACGGTCGATTTTTTGTGGTGGAGGCAGACCACCCAGAACCAGTACTGTACACCTCCCGCCATCCGTAAGAATTGACACTTCCTCACTTACAATTCGAGTTCCCAGTGGGATTCGAACCCGCAGCGGCCATGGAGACGCTGTGTACCTCTGTTGTAAAATGTGCCTGTTGATGGTGGGATAGGGATTTAATAGTTGGATTTTATGCATCGTTCGGTCGGGTAACCCAGGGCTGTCTTTTGGCTGTTTTTGGGGCCGTTATTCGGCCCCAGTCCCCCACCTGAAAAGTATCTTTTTTTCCCCCCACCTCAGTGTCGAAATTCCCCCCTTGAAAAAAACAAAAAAACAAAAAAACAACAACAAAAAACAAAAACAACAAAAAACAAAAACTGAAAGACAGAAGGCTAGAATTTTAAGAGAACTAAGTGTTAATTGTGCTTGTGTTGAAGAAAGTAGAACAAAGAACATAACTGTCATTGGTACTTTTTGAACATAGTCTAACTCTTACAGCTAGTCAACATACATATTTTTCAAGTCTGTTTTGAACCCATTTATTGTTAAATGTATATTGGTTGGCATAAACAACAATAAAATTGTGTTATTGTATGCTTAAATTCTTGCTTTATTTGTCTATTTAGTGTTATATATCTATTTAATCAGCATGATTTCATTTTATATTGATGATATCATAATGTGTTATGGATGTTTGAATTTTCATGCAAAATTCCCCCTTTTACTGAAATTGACGCGAAAATTCCCCCCTCTGAGGGACCCGGACCCATTTCCCCATGGTAGAAAGACAGCCCTGTGTCCAACATTGATAATTGTCTCGCCCACGGTAGTGGCAGGGATTTACGGGACGCGATTTTCTGCGTCAAATACGCATAAAATGTCGAACAGGACCCGTAAAATTATCGAATCCGTGTCCCTTGGGACTCATGATGTTTCGTGGTTGAGCATGCAAAGGCCGACAAATGCAGTGTTATGCATAAACTACTGTATTTGTAAGAGTTGTCTTTCTTTACTAAATTGACCAATCGTAGGCTCGCGCACCTGCTGTTGACAAGAAAGCTCATGCGGATATTTCGGCGATTATCTCGTACATTGTAGTTTTTCGTCTGCGTTCAAAATGTCAAAACAATCAGACTTACGGTCCTTTTTCGGCAAAAATAAAGCCGATACTCTATCACAGGAGGTTTCCAATAGCGAGTCAAACAATGACACAAAACATGCACCTAAAAAAGCCCGTACATTTTTGACAGAATGGCTTGAGAAATATAAATGGTTGCGGTTCAAAAATGACGAGATGTTTTGTGACACATGCATTTCTGCTGAAGCCAGTTCTAATCCTTTTACCGAAGGGTGCACAAATTTCCAGAATTCGACACTAATGAGACATCAAGACTTTAAAGTTTATATGCATTCTGTACAAGTATTGCACAGGTAAATGAGAATTGAATCATTCATGTGCCAGTTACGTGCAAAGAATGTATTTGGGACTCCCATATTTATTGACGGGACCCCTAAAATTCATTAAGTTGAGTCCTGGGGACCCCTAAAATGAAAAGTCAGTGTAAAACCCTGTAGTGGGTAGTGAGACAGCAGTTACTTTTCCGGCGGTGGCCGCATTTTAAATAAACTATATCTCTACAACCGTTGCTCGAATCTTTCTGAAACTTTCTCAGACGCTTTGTTGGGTCAAGTGACATCACGTAATGCTGAAATTGTCAAGGTCATATTTTGCATTATTTTCCCAAAACTTAACCTTGGTTAGGTAACTTAACCTCAGTTAACTGTATGTGATTGCCTTTGATACTTGGTCATATGTATTGTTGGCATTGGTAGACATCACTGAACGACAAAAATTACCAAGGTCAAGGTCATATTTTGCTTTTTTTCCCCAAACTTAACCTTGGTTATGTAACTTAACCTTGGTTTGGTTACTTAAAGCTACAGAGTCTCTATATCAATCGATTTCTTCTTTAGAGGCGTGTCTTTTTTTGTAACTTCATGTTCACCAGCTCATGTCAAAATCGGGTATTTAAGCGAGCAAATATAACGCACGACATCATTTATTGTATAGACATCGACCAGTGCACATCGTACCTGTACACAGGTAACATTATGATTTACAGAAGAAGAAAAAAGTTGCCTCTTTCGGGACTCGAACATACGACCTTCTGATTTCAAATCTATCCACTGAGCTATAACGCTTCTTGTGAAAATGGTATACTAACTACCATTTATTAAGAGGCAAAATAACATAACCTATCTGAACGCAACTCAAGATGAATCAATAAATATATAGTCCATCTTGGCGAACATGTAAATTAACATTGCCTGGTGTAATATTATATGTTATCAATATGAAACTAATATTCCGCCTCAAAACAACCATATCTCGACTTGTTGAGTTTGTATGCTAGTTATTACGTAATGCCGATTTAGAGTTAAAAATGCTACAACATATAAATAAATAGCCGTGGTCCAGTGGATAAACGTACATCATACAAGCGCTATGTCTACAGGCCCTTTTGGGCCTCTTGTTTTCAATGCTGTAGCCATTGCTTGTTTAAAAACACAGCTGATATAGAGGTATACGTTTCAGATAAAAACAAAAAAACTTTTGGTAAGTACAGATGGACAAAGAAAATTGAAGGAAAGGAAGAGTTCATTCAAACATGTTCAGCTATATCTTTTATTAAATGCAGCCAGATACATAACTTAAGACATATACATTTTCGTATAAAACACTCTTTCTCACTTCAAACATTCACGCAATTATCAGTGGCAATGTTTTCGCACCTCCGTTGATCAGACAATTACCGTGGCGTTGGGTCGTCCCGCAAAGAATGACCAGATTATTGTCTTGATTTAGGTAGAAAATTGATTGGTTGGAACCCGAAAATGCGTCGGAATTCGGAAAAGCCGGGGGTTTCATAAAGAAGGGGGGAAAAAAGGGCGGACACAAATCGTTTGGATTAGAGGGAGATCCAGATTAGCCGGAGTTTATGTACTTCCCTTTGATAAAGGGTTAAAGCGGAACTTAACCTTGTGATTGTGGCTAATATAAACTTTCAAAGTATTAGGTCTACAACAATGAAACGACTGGCATATAATTATATCCCGCTAGGCAGTGCTTTTGTTCACTGATCTTTACCAGACTTTACCAGATTGTTGATGTCAATAAAATCGCGAACAAGTACAAAACCCAGCTAGATCGGAATACTAACACCAAAGGTTCGGACCTTGGTTGATTGAAACTTGCTATATTTTGTTTTGATAATCTGTAGCTACTTTATTTTTCATCTGATCATTACCAAACTTGCTCCGACTGTTAATAATTCAATAACAGCTTCGAAAAGTTTGAAAAGGAGCCATATCTGACTTGCACCCGTTTCTACTCCCCACTGACTGACAACAACTGTTTTGTTCCATTCAATACAATATTGTCCTATTAGAAGAGCAAAAATAAGAGAGCTCATGCGAACCCCACACTTTCCTCCATTCATCGAGTTTGGTAGCATCGAGTGCCGCGCGAATCTACGTGGAGTCGGTGTTTGGACTCGGAGTATCCACTTCGCGAAAGTACTTCATTGTCAAGTCACTCGGAGTGAACAAACACTCCGAGTTACTCCGCGCAGAATCCAATTAACCACGAGTGCTGCTGCACACCTGTGGTGATTCATTATTGGGAATAAAAAAAATCTGAACTTTTCCGACAATTTGTCAGCTTGTCCGACAGCGAAAATGCAACAAATAGCCAGAAAAAGTGCAAACAATGAGACGCCGAGTGTATTTTTTCTGTGCAAAGTTGATATGACTGATAAATACAATCAGTAAATTTCGAACAAATCTGTATTTCAAACATTTAATGTATTAATCACAAGTTTTGTTGTCCAAAAGTCAATACATCTTCAACGATGTAAATATCCATAATCCGGGCCTTCTTTGCAGTATAATTATAATATACCTTTTTATAAGGCGGCACGAATAACGGGTTTATGACCCGGAATTCTTTACAGTTTTTAGCTCTACTAGCCAAGGGACAGGAGGGCTTATGCGATCACTTTTCGTCCGTCCGTCTGTTAGCAATTTTATAAAATCGACATCTCCTCTGAAACCGCTTGAAGGATTTTGATGAAACTTCATCACAATGTTACTTGGGAGAGCCCCTCTCAGATTTATGTTTTTCGCGGCTGCCAGTCATCCAAGATGGGGCCGCCATGGCTAAAACTAGGTCAAATTTAAGAAAATTTCAAACGACATCTCCGAAACCACTTATTCCATTCTACTGATATATCATTTACATGTTCCTTGGGTTGGCCTCTATCAAGTTTGTGTTTTTCGTTATCGTCGAATAATCAAAATGGCCGCCACGGCGACCCAAAGTTTACATAAGAGTTATATAGGAAAAGGTTAAAAATTACATCTTCTCTGAAACCGCCTGAAAGATTTGATGAAACTTAAGCACAATGATATTTGGGATAGTCCCTCTGAGATTTGTGTTTTTTGTGGCCGCCAGTCATCCAAGATGGCCGCCATGGCTAAAGCTAGGTCAGATTTAAGTAAATTTCAAACGACATCTCCGAAACCACTTTTTCCATTCTTGTGAAATATCATATACGTTCCTTGGGTTGGCCTCTATCAAGTTTGTGTTTTTCGTTATCGTCAAATAATGAAAATGACCGCCATGGCGACTCAAAGTTTACATAGAGTTATATAGGAAAAGGTTAAAAATGGCATCTTCTCTGAAACCGCTTGAAGGATTTTGATGAAACTTATTCACAATGATATTTGGGATAGTTCCTCTCAGATTTCTGTTTTTCGCGGCCGCCAGTCATCCAAGATGGCCGCCATGGCTAAAACTAGGTCAAATTTAAGGAAATTTCAAACGACATCTCTTCCGAAACCACTTATTCCATTCTACTGATATATCATTTACATGTTCCTTGGGTTGGCCTCTATCAAGTTTTTGTTTTTCGTTTTCGTCTAATAATCAAAATGGCCACCACGGCGACCCAAAGTTTACATAGAGTTATATAGGAAAAGGTTAAAAATTACATCTTCTCTGAAACCTCTTGAAGGATTTTGATGAAACTTAATCACCATGATATTTGGGATAGTCCCTCTGAGATTTTTGTTTTTCGCGGCCGCCAGTCATCCAAGATGGCCGCCATGGCTAAAACTAGGCCAAATTTAAGGAAATTTCAAACGACATCTCCTCCGAAACCACTTATTGCATTCTTGTGAAATATCATATACATGTTCCTTGGGTTAGCCTCTATCAAGTTTGTGTTTTTTGTTATCGTCAAGTAATCCCTGTCAGATTTGTGTTTTTTGCGGCCGCCAGTCATCCAAGATGGCCGCCATAGCTAAAACTAGGTCAAATTTAAGTAAATTTCAAACGACATCTCCAAAACCACTTATTCCATTCTTGTGAAATCAATGTTACTTGAGTTAGCCTCTATCAAGTTTGTGTTTTTCATTATCGACAAATAATCAAAATTATTCAAAATGGCCGCCACAATAACCCAAAGTTTACATAGAGTTATATATAGGAAACATGTTTCTTGGGTTGACCTCTATCATGTTTATGTTTTTGAATCACATCATGCAAGTAGAGCGTCTACAGGCCCTCTTGGGCCTCTTGTTTCTAATAACATCTGACCAAAGACACCATGGTGTATTAATAATAAACAGCAGACTAGTAAAAACTAGTTACAAATAACGATCAATGTGTAATTATGATTTCTAGTATTACTAATTGAAACAGTTTATTAAATCATTTTAGAATTATTTTATTTTTAGTATGTTGTGATTTTTGGTTTCAAGAAACTCATTACTCAATGAGTGATACAAACAGTCTTTCAAGAAACTCATTACTCAATGAGTGATACAAACAGTCTTAATCTGTTTCTCACAGCAAATAAAAGGCTCATTCAGTTCTGAGAACACACTGAGTTGCATCATAAATAGCATGACGTGATGTCATAATAGCATGACATGATGTCATAATACCAGGGTGTGATGTCATGATACCAGAAAGTGATAGAAGCAACCAAATGAAAATATGTACGAAGCATTCTGATTGGTTCAGTGATAAAAATTGGACCAATGAAACCAGTTAATTTAAAAGCTCATTACATTCTCAGAACACACTGAACACTGAGGTTTTACTGGACATTGAGTAATAAGGTTTTTGAAATCCAGAAACCCAGAATTCTAATAATAAAATAAATCTAAAATGTTAATAGACTGTTTTGAATGGAATGTTCAGTCACCGCAAAGCCGGTAATAGGAACCGCTATATAATATATCATGGCCTTAGGAAAATATCCACAAAATGTTTTTGTTCTCTCGAATTTTCCCACATCCGATTTTCCGAATTCCCACATTCAATTTTCCGAAAATAGTCAAATTGTCGCTTGCTTCATTTCTTTCTAAAGTTATTGAATAATTATGCACATTTTACCTGTGCAGTTTCGACTTGGCGAACTCCGAGTTTGTCTGCGCGAAGTATCTTGGTGTAAGTTCCTAACTCGGCGCAAAAGAGTAAAGTGTGGGGTTCGCATGAGCTGTACTGTAGGTATCAGGATGAAAATACTGCTTTAGATCCATGAAATAAACATGTATAGGGTCCTTGTTGAGTCCAACTTAAGTATTTTTTAAACCACCTCTCCCAACACCTTTTACAACACCACCCACTTTTAAATACATGAAATTTCTCACCACCAGTCTACACATCTTAATATTAGGATTATAAATTATCAACTTACCTCAGGCAATCAAACACAGAAATCCGACTTAAGAGTTTTAATGCAACAATGAAACCAGCAAAGAATGCAATCCACTAATTACTAACACTGTTCTTTCTCTCTCACACTTGGCTGAGTGCTAGATGTTTACATGTACAGGAGATAGGTATCAGTGGCAGCTACCTAGTTCTACACACTGTTCTACACACATGTGTTCTGCCAGTTCTGCCATATACATGATACCATCTCCCACAGCTGCTTCTGCTTCTCCTGTGTATCTTCACTCCCCCACCTTCTGCAATAGCAGTTCTGTGCAGTGGTAAGAGAACAAGGTTAATTATCTGGTTTATGTACAGCTAGCTGTACAAGGCTAGCCTGTTTTATTAGCTAGGGGTAACCACAAAGGAAAAAAAGGGGTTTCTGATCTATTCAGCTTGTTAAAGGAACTGGAGGCAATCTGAAAGAGTAATTGGTGACAATACAAATACAAGAGAAACTCTCATAATTATACCCCCCTCACCCCCGCAAAGTGGGGGGTATACTGGAATCAGTTTGTCCGTCCGTGCGACACAATTCTTGTCCGGGCTATTTCTCAATAACTCCTTCTTAGAATTTCACGAAACTTGCTAGGAAGTATAAATAACGAGTGGACATGCGCATACTTTCATGACGTTCCGGTTCGATAATTTTCCACTGAGTTATGGCCCTTTGTATTTCCAAACTATACATATATATAATACAAAATTCTTGTCCGGGCTATTTCTCTGAAACTCTTTGTTAGAATTTATTGAAACTTGCTAGGAAGTATCAATATGAAGTGGACATGTGCATACTGTCATGAAGTTCTGGTTCAATAATTTTCTACTGAGTTATGGCCCTTTGTATTTCCAAAATATATATATATATAATACAAAATTCTTGTCTGGGCTGGGCTATTTCTCTAAAACTCCTTGTTACAATTTATTGAAACTTGCTAGGAAGTATCAATATCAAGTGGAGATGTGCATACTGTCATGACGTTCCAGTTCATTAATTTTCCACTGAGTTATGCCCCTTTGTATTTTTAATGCATTTCATACTTGGTAGCAAGGTTCGCACAGCCTTAAAAAGACCTTCAATTTCAGAAGTAGCCTTTAAAAGTCCTTAAATCCACTCCAGCCTTAAAAAGTCCTTAAATTCTGACAAAATATCATTAAAGGTCCTTGAATTTCATACTCAGTCGATTAATTATACAAGAAGAATAATATCTGATGTAGTTAAAAAAAAAAAAAAAATCAGCGATATTTTAATCATTGCCGGTAATAAAATAACATTCGTGCACCTGTTCCATATCTCAGTCTATCATGGTTACCGCTATATCCGGTTATATGAATTGGCTTTTTTCATTTATATCGTATTTCTACAAACCAATCACTGCTGCCATTACACTTCGAGTTTTTTCTCTTTTCAAAATGCTCATGACCCCCACTCATTGAAAAATCAATCATGCCTGGCAAATGTTTGTTTAACCAGAAGTGATTAGCGAGTTATAAGTGGTTGAGTGAAGTCAGGGGAGACAAACACAAAGCGTACTGCGGATGTTGTCGCAAGTCGATAGATTTAGGTAAAATGGGGGAAAGCGCGATTAAATCTCACGCTATAAGTCGAAGACACGTATTTAACTTGACAACTCTCGAGTCCCCAACTTTAGGTAATTTCTTCATTAAAAAAGAGTCTGCGGAAACAGATGCAGTGGAAATGAAAAGTGAAGACGTTCTGACATTTAAATGACCCGGCTCCACCACAAATAGCAGGTCCATCCACCCCCAGCATCGCATTGTTATGAGTTAAACTGGGCCTTAAAAATGGGTTATTAGGGCCTTAAAAATCCTTAAAAAGTCCTTAAATTTCATAGTGATAATTTTGTATGAACCAATGGACCGTAGTGAAATAGAAAATTCTTGTCAGCGCTATTTCTCTAAAACTCCTTGTTAGAATTTATTGAAACTTGCTAGGAAGTATCAATATCAAGTGGACATGCGCATACTGTCATGACGTTCTGGTTCGATAATTTTCCACTGAGTTATGGCCCTTTGTATTTCCAAAATATATATATATAATACAAAATTCTTGTCACTGCTATTTCTCTAAAAGCCCATGTTATAAATTCTTGTCTGCAAGTTATAAATTCTTTGTAGGAGTTATGGCCATTTCATTTTCATATGTCTGTATATCTTATAGGAACGAAGTCTTGTATGTTTACCCACCTCCAACAAGTTGCCAGCGGGGTGTATTTGTCCGCCTCCGGCGACAGTTCTAGTTTGCTTCAGTTTTATATGAAATGTGTAAATATATTAAATAAGCCCCATGTAAGTTTTGTTGAATTATCATTTACGAAGTATATTTGGACTGGAAAACCGTTGCGGCAGTGTATTTTGTTGTTAAATTATCAATATTCAATCATAATTTCATATGGGTTCATACTGCAAGCAGTGGTACATATTATTAAAAAAATGTAGTAGGATCAGAAAACAAAAAATGATTATAGCTTTAAAGTATCATATGTATTGGTATTAATGATGTATGCACCAAAAACTGGATGAGTCGGTTACGATTTCATTGGGCCTAGCTAAGTGAAAATATACATTGAAACACATTATGATGGTTTTACTCGTATTTTGATTGATACCAATTATTCTTTCAGATTGCCTCCAGTCCCTTTAAAGTTTGTATTTGGCGAGAAATGGTGTTTCCACAAATTTAGAAAAATCTCTGATAACTAATGTTTACAGAAAATTTGTGGAAACACCATCATCCCAATCCAAAATATCCTCATATTTTCCAAATGTTTTTTTTTTTATTATTTTTAAATATTAAATGTAGCCCTGTTTGACAATGTATTTGTTGCAGACTTGTATAAGAGCTTGATTTGAAATTATTCCAAACATTTCAGTGCCTTACTATGTATTATAGTAGGATTATTATTTTTCCCAATTTCTAGATTTCACGCGCATTTTTACCAATTCAAAAGGCCCCTGGCCCCACTTCCAAAAATGCAGAAAATTCCCTATTTATAAATTTACCTGCATTTGGGCATTTAGTTTTCATAAACCCTGCAGTACCAGCAGTTGTTTATAGTTAAATGTTTATACATCATTCTGAGAGTTCTCATCTTAGAACTTCATCCAAATTTATTTCTCATTCCGATAGCCAACCATTTAAGCAAACAACAGTTCCCAGTTTTCGCCACTCACTATTTTATCAGTCAGAGAACAGTGAATCGCAAGCAGAAACCTTAGATTCGATTTAGAGTCAACGAATAGTATAGTATATGTCAGTTAGTCGGTCATAATGATACAGTCAAACCTTGTCGTAAGAGTATCCCAGGGCATTTTCAGCTGTTCTCCAGTGTCTGTTATAAGGACCCATTCCCAATAAAAAAATAGCCTCCATTTTCCCCCATTTCAGGTAGAAAAATCTCAATCTTTAGAAAAAAATCCGATCAAACCGTGATATTTAAATAATTCAAAATTCTCATGAGAATGAAAAATGGCGCAAGAAAAATAAATTTGCGAAAGTGATATGCGCAAACTAATTAAAATCATATTTTTTTGGACAACTCGAAGCGTTATTGGCCGGAATAAAGATGGTTACAGTGCTATTACTATAGAGGAGATTAAAAGCGAGTAAAATAAATCGATACCTAGCTGAAACGAATCCTACACATGACCGATTACTGGTATAAACAGAAAATGATTTGCATGTTGAGCAATGTTTAGGCTATCATCAAAATTATGTCATATTTAGCTCTACTGGCCAAAGGCCAGCAGAGCTTATGGGATGCCGAGTTGTCCGCCGTTCGCCCGTCATTAACTTTTGTCTCATTAAGACGATAGGGCCTTCAAAAACAAGTTTGTAGCGACTACTTCTTAAAAACTATAAGTGATATTGATATGGGACTTTTTCTAAAATGATCAGCATTACATGATGTTGGTCCTTGTCGAAAATTGTTTAGATTCCATGTTAAACATGGCTGCAGCGGCCATCTTTGTTTACATAGAGTTATATAGTAAAAAGTTGTAGCAACTACTCCTGAAACTACTTGACGGATTTTCATGAAACTTCACAGGAACGTTGCTCTTGATGTCTAATTGATCCCAGCAAAATTTCAGGTCGGCCGGAAATTCAAGATGGCCACCACAGCTAAAAATGGATTTAAAAAAACAAATTTGTAGCGACTACTTCCTGAAAACTATAAGTGATATTAATATGGGACTTTTTCTAAAATGATCAGCATGACATAATGTTGATCCTTGTCGAAAACTAGTTTGATTCGACATTAAACATGGCCGAAACATGGCCGCCAGCTGCCATCTTTGTGTAATGAGTTATATAGTAAAAGCATGTAGCGACTACTCCTCTGAAACTACTTTACGGATTTTCATGGAACTTCACAAGAATGTTGCACTTGATATCTTGTTGATCCTAGCAAAATGTCAGATCGTTCGGAAATTCACGATTGCCGCCATGGCTAAAAATAGATTTTTAACAAACAAATTTGTAGAGACTACTTCTTGAAAACTGTAAGTGATATTGATATGGGACTTTTTCTAAAATGATCAGCATGACATGATGTTGGTCCTTGTTGAAAATTATTTTGATTCAATGTTAAACATGGCTGCAGCGGTCATCTTTGTTTACATAGAGTTATATAGTAAAACGTTGTAGCGACTACTCCTGAAACTACATGACAGATTTTCATGAAAATTCACAGCAATGGTTTTCTAGCTATCAAAAAGCTATCAGTAGAGCTTCAAGGTCATTGACCTCTTGTTACTTTAATAAGTACAGAAAGTAACGTTTTTAATTCCAAATAGTTAAACTTAAAACAACAATCACAAAAGAATCTGACAAACATGAAAGGAAAAAAAGGAATTGTCCAACTTCTACCCATCTGAGGTCGTGTATGGGCAAACGGAGGTATTTTTAAGTGTGGCCTTATCTGTTTTTCACCTGTCTTATAGCTATATTTTATGCATGAGATGCTGGCATTGTTTTACTGAAATACCTGACACAGTAACTAATTTAACCCAAAATCAAGATTCTGTTATTATTGATTGTGAAGTCTGTGTGTGCAGGTTGACTTATTTCAAGACCAAATTCTTTGACAGTTGTTTTTGGTGTGTCTGGCAATTATATCATACAATACTGCTTAAAGCTACACAGTCTCTATTTTCACTGGTAATAACTCATGAATATGAATGAGTCACTTGTGAAGTAGTTTCAAATTGACGAACACTCCAAAAGTTGGTATATAAGGCAGAAATCGTTGCGTGAAATATCACATTTTTATTTAGCCTTCGTACAGGTAAAATCGATAAATATACGGCTTCAGAATATAGTGATAAAAAAAAGTACTTGCCAGGAACGGGCTTTGGGGCTTTGAACCACAAATGATGCGTTTTTAAGTTTTAATGGCTGTACGTTTAACCACTAGAACACGGCTAATTTCTCACAAACTGTATACACTAGACCTTTCAAACTTTGCTTATAGTTGTATCTTGGGTGGTACATCACAACGTGACAAAGCAAATGTGAAAGTGACCTTGACCTTCCAAGCAAAGGGCAGATAACTTAATAATTTTACCTTCAACTTTTGCTTTGAGGTCAATTTTGCGCAAACTGTGCACTACACCTTGCAAACTTTGCTTATAGTTGTATCTAGGGTGGTACATCGCAACGTGACAAAGCAGATGTGGATGTGACCTTGACTCTCCAAGCAAAGGGCAGATAACTTTATAATTTTTACCTTCAACTTTGGCATTTAGATCACTTTTTCACAAACTGTATGCACAAGACCTTTTAAACTTTGCTTATAGTTGTATATTGAATGTACCCATTGCAACATGACAAAGCAAATGTGAATGTGACCTTCACCATCCAAGCAAAGGGCAGATAACTTTAATTGTTACATTTACATCACTTTCTCATGAACTATAATTATGCACTAGATGTTTTAAACCTAATTTATAGCTTAATCTTTCGAAGACAAAATATTCTATTGACATAGTTGTGTCTTGGGTAGTGCATCTATTGGATGCATGGATTTCATCTGTGACCTTGACCTTTTTTTTGGAGCTGATGATTTTTAACTCTACTGGCCAAGGACTGGCCAAGGGCCAGCAGAGATTATGGGATGGCGAGTTGTCCGTTGTCTGTCCGTCTGTCGTCTGTTGTTAAGACAATAGGGCCTTCATTTTTCATCCGATCTTTACCAAACTTTACCAGATTGTTAATATCAATGAAAGCTCGGACAAGTTCGAAAACCAGCCAGATCGGACTAGTAAAAGTGGAGTTGTGGCCTTTGATTTGTTAAAAAATGCTATATTATATTTTCCTTTGTTAAATCTGTAGATGTGTAATCCAAGATGGCCGCCAAATCTAAAATTAGATTTTTAAAAAACAAGTTTGTAGCAACTACTTCCTGAAAACTATAAGTGATATTGATATGGGACTGTTTCTAAAATGATCAGCATGACATGAGGTTGGTCATTTTCGAAAATCATTTTGATTCAATGTTAAACCTGGCTGCCAGCGGCCATCTTTGTTTACATAGAGTTACATAGTAAAAGCTTGTAGCGACTACTCCTGTGAAACTACTTTACAGATTTTCATGAAACTTCACGGGAATGTTGCTCTTGATATCTAGTTGATCCTAGCAAAATTTCAGGTTGGCTGGAAATTCAATATGGCCACCATGGCTAAAAATAGATTTTTAAAAAACAAATTTGTAGCGACTACTTCTTGAAAACTATGAGTGATATTTGATATGGGACTTTTTCTAAAATGATCAGCATGACATGTTGTTGGTCCCTGTCGAAAATTATATTGATTCAACATTAAACATGGCTGCCACGGCCATCTTTGTTTACATAGTTATATAGTAAAACCTGGTAGCGACTACTCCTGTGACTTCTTGACAGATTTTCATGAAACTTCACAGGAATATTGATCTAGCTATCAAAAAAGTTTCAGTAGAGCTTCAAGATCATTGACCTCTTGTTTTAGTTTACATCAAAGTTTTTCATTCAAGTTTTTTTACATCAAAGTTTTTTGTAAAGTCCATTTCTCCAAAACCAGATGCCTTAGAGCTTTCAAACTTTACAAATGTTGATAACTACATGACAGCGATATGTTCCAATGAAAAGTGGGTCAATATGAATTACATTGTCCTACCTTTGGCACTTTGTTTATTTACATTCAAGTTTTACTTTCAAGTTTTTTATGCCACGCCTTGGAAGTGGTGCGGGCATATAGTGTTACCCTTGTCCGTCCGGACATACGTCCATACGTCCGTAAGTCCCGTTTTTACATTCAGATTTTTTATTAAGTCAATTTCTCAGATACCAAAAGCCGTAGTTTTCAGACTTCATACACACTTAATCCATATGGCAGCAATATGTTCCTACCCGAATTAGGTCAATATAAATGACCTTGACCTATTTTTTGAATGCAAGGTTGATTTTCAACTTGCATTCCTAGCCATTGCTTTTGGCGCCTCCTCTTCGCCATCTGGCGGATAACCTACATTCTTTCTCATAAATCGAGGCTTCAAGTTGGCTTGCGGAACGTCGGTGGTTCTACCCAGGTGCCCGCCCGTGCACGAAAATTGCCCGGAGGGGCACCTGGGGTCTTCCTCCACCAATAGAAGCTGGAAAGTCGCCATATGACCTTAGCTGTTGGTGCGACTTTAAAATCCAATTCAATCAATCAATTCAATCAAGTTGTACATATATGCTGATCTATGCTAGACGAACGTATTGGATGCTGAAAACTACTATAATGCAAATAAACAAAGTTGTCGGCGATTTTTTTTTCAAGCGAGTTTTTCAAGATTTTCTCATCGAAGGAGAAACACGATGTGATGTCACGCGCACCTTCGCTTGACAGTGTCTATCAAAATTGTAGCATAGTCGGTGACATTTCATTTGATAAATGCAGAGCATTAAATCATTTATACCATACTACAACTACCAGATAACGATCACTATGACGTCACAGTGTTACTAAGTAATAGACAGACTCTATCTTTTTTTGTAGCATGGTGTACTTAAACGAGATTTCCGGGAGAAGTGTTGTTTGAAAATATTTATTATGTATAATTGTATATAGCAACAACTATTTCAAAAGGATTTTAGTGATTCACCATGTCCGTGAATTATTATTAATGATCAGATGAAATACAGAAACATATTTAGATTGTTATTCTGTTGAAATATAGTATATGGAAATCTTGTTATCGTTATATCTTCTGTATTTAAGATTGGATTTGATCAAAACTTTCATAGATTGTAGAGTTCATGCAAAATGGCCACATCGCTGACCGTTGTGATGTCATGACGTCATCCAATTTGGAAAGCCCGTGTTTGATCAGGTTCTGATCAAAATCTATTCATTCATAACAAGTGTCGAGCCCCAGATTATCTAAGTTTTTATTCATAACATGTGTCAAGCTCCAGATTATCTGAGTTTTCATTCGTAACATGTGTCAAGCTCCAGATTATCAGTATTCATTCATAACAAGTGTCAAGTTTCAGATTATCTGAGTTCTCATTCATAATGACAAATGTTTAAACCGAGTTGCATTTTATTAGGATGTTTATTTTTATTTGCATGCATATTTTAAAAAATGTTTTTATGTTCATTTTCAAGAATATATTATGGAGTCTTAAGCCTATTAATTTTCTCAGTAATGTTTGGTGAATTCGGGGACAGTACTTACAAGAAGATTTAATGTTTTGTTTGTAAACATGTATTTCGAAATAGGCTAGATCATGAAAAAGTATGTGACTGCGGCATTTTAACCTACTTCGTTCAGCTAGGTTCTGTTCTGTTTCTTGTTTTTTGTTGTTTTTTTATCAAAATTATGGCCACTTTTACCCATGTATTTACTTATAATCAACTTCAGTTCTTTTTTCCACCTATAAATTTGTATATATATTTTTAGCTCGACTGGCTTATGCCGTGGTGCGGCGTCTGTCGTCCGTCTGTCCGTCCGTCTGTCTGTCTGTCCGTAAACTTTTATTTGTAGCGACTACTCCTCTGAAACTACTGGATGGATATTCATGAAACTTTACAGAAATGAAGTCTAGTTGATCCTAGCAAAAATTCATGTTCATGTGAAATCCAAGATGGCCACCACGGCTAAACATAGATTTTTAAAAACAAGTTTGTAGCGACTACTTCTTGAAAACTGTAAGTGATATTGATATGGGACTTTTTCTAAAATGATCAGCATGACATGATGTTGATCCTTGTCAAAAATTATTTTGATTCGACGTTAAACATGGGCACCAGTGGCCATTATTGTTTACATAGAGTTTGTATAGTAAAAATTTGTAGCGACTACTCCTCTGAAACTACTTGACGTATTTTCATGAAACTTCACAGGAATGTTGCTCTTGATGTCTGGTTGATCCTAGCACAATTTCAGGTCGGTCCGAAATTCAAGATGGCCACCACGGCTAAACATAGATTTTTAAAAACAAGTTTGTAGCGACAACTTCTTGAAAACTGTAAGTGATATTGATATGCGTCTTTTCCTAAGATGATCAGTATGACATGATATTGATCCTTGTCGAAAGTTATTTTGATTCGACTTTAAACATTGCTGCCAGCGGCCATCTTTGTTTACATAGAGTTATATAATGAAAACTTGTAGCGACTACTCCTCTGAAACTACTTGACAGATTTTTATGAAACTTCATACGAATGTTGCTCTTGATGTCTTATTGATCCTAGCAAAACTTCAGGTCGGCCAGAAATTCAAGATGGCCGCCACGGCTAAAAATAGATTTTCAAAAAACAAGTTTGTAGCGACTACTTCTTGAAAACTATAAGTGATATTGATATGGGACTTTTTCTAAAATGATCAGCATGCCATGATGTTGGTCCTTGTCGAAAATCGTTTTAATTCGATGTTAAACATGGCTGTCAGCGGCCATCTTTGTTTACATAGAGTTATCTAGTAAAGACTTGTAGCGACTGCTCCTCTGTAACTACTTGACAGATTTTCAAAAAACAAGTTTGTAGTGACTACTTCTTGAAAACTATAAGTGATATTGATATGCGTCTTTTCCTAAGATGATCAGTATGACATGATATTGATCCTTGTCGAAAGTTATTTTGATTCGACATTAAACATGGCCGACAGTGGCCATCTTTGTTTACATAGAGTTATATAATGAAAACTTGTAGCGACTACTCCTCTGAAACTACTTCATAGATTTTCATGAAACTTCACAGGAATGCTGATCTATAGCTATCAAAAAGCTATCAGTAGAGCTTCAAGGTCATTGACCTCTTGTTTAAAAAATTGTTTTCCAGTAGGCCTTAGACTATTCAAGCCAGTAGAGGGATACAGGCCCTCTAGTGCATCATTTTCCCGGAAGGCTACTCAATACACGCCACTCTGTAAATGACATAATTTTAGATATGGAGGTCATCTTGAGTGACAGTTTGGCCATAAAACAAATCTGTCTATCCATCAGCAATTTCATAAAATAATATTCTAGTCTAGATTTGAAACAGTTTAATGACAATTGATCACAATATATTTGGAATAGTTCGACCCTCTAAGATTTTTGTAGGTCGCCCAAGATCGCCAAGTTGGCTAAAACTATGTCAAATTTATAGAAATTTTAAATGTCCACCAATCATGCAAATATTCGTGTTCATACAGTCTTTCAAACCTTGCATTCTCAGTACTTTCAGTACTTTGATTACACTTTGTATCAAAGTTTTTATGCTCCCGAAATTTTTTCGGGGGCATATAGTAATCGCACCGTCCGTCTGTCCTGATTCCGTCATTCAGCAGTTCGTGTCCGGACCGTAACTTCACAACCTCTGCATCGATTTTTAATTCACTTGGCACAAGTGATCACCATAACAAGACGATGTGTCACGCGCAAAACCCAGGTCCGTACCTCAAAGGTCAAGGTCACACTTGAAGTTCATAGGTCAAAAACACGTACGCAATTTCGTGTCCTGACCGTAACGTCACAACCCCTGCAGGGATTTTTAAATAACTTGGCACAAGTGATCACCATAACAAGACGATGTGTCGCGCGCAAAACCCAGGTCCGTACCTCAAAGGTCAAGGTCACACTTGAAGTTCATAGGTCAAAAACACGTACGCAATTTCGTGTCCGGACCGTAACGTCACAACCCCTGCAGGGATTTTTAAATAACTTGGCACAAGTGATCACCATAACAAGACGATGTGTCGCGCGCAAAACCCAGGTCCGTACCTCAACGGTCAAGGTGACACATGAAGTTCATAGGTTAAAAACAGGTACGCAATTTCGTGTCCGGACCGTAATGTCACAACCCCTGCAGGGATTTTTAAATAACTTGGCACAAGTGATCACCATAAGACGATGTGTCGCGCGCAAAACGCAGTTCCGTACCTCAAAGGTCAAGGTCAAACTTGCAGTTCATAGGTCAGAAACAGGTACGCAATTTCGTGTCCTGACCGTAACGTCACAACCTCTGTATGGATATTTATATAACTTGGCACAAGTGATCACCATAACAAGACGATGTGTCGCACGCAAAACCCAGGTCTTCAAGGTCAAGGTCACACTTGGAGGTCAAAAGTCAAAATTGAGTCCGGTCAATAACTCTGGCATTCATGGACGGCTTTTCAAATAACTTGGCACAAGTGCTCACCACAACAAGTCGATGCGTCGCGCACAAAATCAGGTCTGTGGCCCCAAGGTCACATTTAGAGGTAAAATGTCAAATCGTGTCTGGTCAATTACTTTTGCATGCCTGGACGGATTTTCAAATAACTTGGCACAAGTGCTCACCACAACCAAAAGATGAGTCGTGCACAAAATCCAGGTCCATGGCTCCAAGGTGAAGGTCATACTTAGAGGTCAATGGACACTTCGGGGGCATTTATCACTTACAGTGATATTTCTTGTTCATCAAAGTTTTTTTTTTAAGTCCATTTCTCAACACGAGATACCTTAGAGCTTTCAAACTTTACACAATTTTAATGTTGATAACTACATGACAGCGGTATGTTTCAATTAAAAGTGGGTCAATATGAACTACCTTGACCTACCTTTGGCACTTTGTTAATTAACATTGAAGTTTTACATTAAGTTTTTGTGTCGCCTTTTTCGAAGAAAATGCGATACATATGGATCACTTTGTCGTCCGTCTGTCTGCAAACATTTTTTGTAGCGACTACTCCTCTGAAACTACTGGAAGGATTTTCATGAAACTTTACAGAAATTTTGCCAATGAAGTCTAGTTGATCATAGCAAAAATTCATGTTGATGTGAAAAAAATCCAAGATGGCCGCTAATGTTAAAAATATTTTTTTAAAAAACAAGTTTGTAGCGACTTCTTGAAAACTATAAGTGATATTGATATGGACTTTTTCTTAAATGATCAGCATGTCCTTGTCGAAAATCGTTTTGATTCAACGTTAAACATGGCTGCCAGCGGCCATCTTTGTTTACATAGAGTTATATAGTAAAAACTTATAGCGACTACTCCTCTGAAAGTACTTGGCAGATATTCATGAAACTTCACAGGAATGTTGCTCTTGATGTCTAGTTGGTCCTAGCAAAATTTCAGATCGTCATTTTTTTCTTCTTTTTAGCTTGACTGATCAGAGATCGGCAGAGCTTATGCCGTGGTGCGGCGTCCGTCGTTCGTCCATCTGTCTGTCCGTCCGTCTGTCCGTAAACTTTTATTTGTAGTGACTACTCCTCTGAAACTACTGGATGGATTTTCATGAAACTTTACAGAAATGTTGCCCATGATGTCTAGTTGATCCTAGCAAAAAATCATGTTGATTTGAAATCCAAGATGGCCACCAAAGCTAAAAATAGATTTTTAAAATACAAGTTTGTAGCTACTACTTCTTGAAAACTATAAGTGATATTGATATGGAACTTTTTCTAAAATGATCAGCATGCCATGATGTTGGTCCTTGTCGAAAATCGTTTTAATTCGATGTTAAACATGGCTGTCAGCGGCCATCTTTGTTTACATAGAGTTATCTAGTAAAGACTTGTAGCGACTGCTCCTCTGTAACTACTTGACAGATTTTCATGAAACTTCACAGGAATGTTGCTGTTGATGTCTAATTGATCCTAGCAAAATTTCAGGTCAGCCGGAAATTCAAGATTGCCGCCATGGCTAAAAATAGATTTTCAAAATACAAGTTTGAAGCGACTACTTCTTGAAAACTATAAGAGATATTGATCTGGGACTTTTTCTAAAATGATCAGTATGACATGATGTTGATCCTTGTCATAAATTATTTTGATTTGACATTAAACATGGCCGACAGTGGCCATCTTTGTTTACATAGAGTTATATAGTAAAAACTTGTAGCGACAACTCCTCTGAAACTACTAAACGGATGTTCATGAAACTTCACAGGAATGTTGCTCTTGATGTCTAGTTGATCCTAGAAAAATTTCAAGCTGGCCGGAAATTCAGGATGGCCGCCACGGCTAAAAATAGATTTTTAAAAAAAAGTTCGTAGGGACTACTTCTTGAAAACTGTAAGTGATATTGATATGGCACTTTTTCTAAAATGATCAGCATGACATGATGTTGATTCTTGTCGATTTTTTTTTCGATGCGACTTTAAACATGGCCACTAGCGGCCATCTTTGTTTACATAGATTTATATAGTAAAAACTTGTAGCGACTACTCTTCTGATACTACTTGACGAATTTTTATGAAACTTCACAGGAATGTTGCTCTTGATGTCTAATTGATCCTAGATTTTTTTTAGGTCGGCCAGAAATTCAAGATGGCCGCCATGGCTAAAAACAGATTTTTAAAAAAAAGTTTGTAGCGACTACTTCTTGAAAACTGTAAGTGATATTGATATGGGACTTTTTCTAAAATGATCAGCATGACATGATGTTGATTCTTGTCAAAAATTATTTTGATTCGACCTTAAACATGGGCACCAGTGGCCATCTTTGTTTACATAGAGTTTGTATTTTAAAAATTTGTAGCGACTACTCCTCTGAAACTACTTGACGTATTTTCATGAAACTTCACAGGAATCTTGCTCTTGATGTCTAGTTGATCCTAGCACAATTTCAGGTCGGCAGGAAATTCAAGATGTCAAACCACGGCTAAACATAGATTTTTAAAAACAAGTTTGTAGCGACTACTTCTTGAAAACTGTAAGTGATATTGATATGGGACTTTTTCTGAAATGATCAGCATGACAAGATGTTGATCCTTGTCGAAAATTATTTTGATTCGACATTAACCCATTTCATTCGGGATACCGATCCATCAGTACCTACCCTTTCTATTCGGGATACCGATTCATCAGTATGTACACATGCTCCATAGAAACGTGTGAAAAACGTCATTCGAATATGTGCCCGGAAATAGCAAATTCAATAACGCATGCGCACTGATTTCTGTTTACTTCCGCATTTTTCAAAGTAGAAAATTCTTTCAAAAAAGTGATTTTGAGCTTCTTTTTTTTGTAATTTTTTCGGGGAATTTTTCAAAATGGTGAACATTGATGATGTATCGAGTGAAGGTAATCGTGACATTGATGTCTGAATTACCTCCGATTTTAGTTCTGAAGACTTCGAAAATGAAAGTTTTGATGATGAGAACGTACTGAATGTTCGGGGGAAGACCTGCTGTTGGTCGGCGACCGGGAGTCCGCGACTTCAGGGTTTTTTCGCCTCGGATTCGGACTCTGGACTCATATTTTGAAGGGTTTCATGCCGACTGGATTACGGACAACTTCACTCCAAGAAATCCTGACCCATTTACTGGAGTTGAGGGTGCTACAGTACAGCATCCACAGGAATACCAGCCCCGTAATGTTTTTGATTTTATTTGTTGTGATGAGCTGTGAAAACACATGGTTACAGAAACTAACCGGTATGCAGACCGGGAACAAACATGGAATCCACTCCTCCCTGTGCCCCAAAATAGTTGTAACTTTTGAACTACTCAATGGATTTTGATAATTTTTGGTGTGTGATGAAGTGCTTAAAATTCTCTGCAATATATACACTGGATTATTAGAGAAAAAATGGATATTTACCACAGAAAACATACCTTGAAGTCCAGGTATGACTTTTTTATGACCCGATTCGCACGCTTCCCCAAAGTTTATAATTAAAAAGAAACTTTTTTTACATGATTTCTGCCTTTTTATTTATATCAATGTGTAGGTATTTCAAATATCTACACAATGATATATAGTTTTGTTATGTTTATGTTAATACTTACTTGGTAAATTACTAAAATGTAACTATACCGATTTGAATTTGTTGCTGTAGCATAATTCTGAAAATGTTCAGATATTCAGGACTTATTATCTGATAGGGTTCCAGAATGAAATGGGTTAAACATGGCTGCCAGTGGCCATCTTTGTTTACCTAGAGTTATATAGTAAAACCTTCAACTTGTAGAGACTTCTCCTTTGAAACTACTTAACAGATTTTTATGAAACTTCACAGGAATGCTGATCTAGCTATCAAAATGTATCAGTAGAACTTCAAGGTCATTGACCTCTTGTCTTTTTACGGAATTATGGACTTTTACTTAGAACATTTTTCATATTAAAAAACTAACTAGTATTTTAGACATTTTCCCCGTTCTCATCGATCGGCTATATATATATAAAAGAAAAAAAGCGTCTGCATGAAATTCATGATATTACTTCAATCATGTGATACTCACTTCAAATTACCTTTGAGTTTGTATTGCCAATTAGCTGAACGATACAGGAAAATAAAGAACTATCCCCTGTGACTCACCCCAGTATGCACATGCGCAAAGGCATATTTCCTGTATCGCCGAATTGATTAAGCTGTTCGATAAATTCTAGTTTAGTTTCACCGATATTAAGAAGATCGTCTTTTTCTAGTTTTTTGGGTTCATGTTATAAGTATCTTCATCACCCACGATAAGAGGATTGAATCGCCTAAAAGATCCAGATCGGGGACTAGCCGGTCTTCCCGGAGATAGTCACTGATATCAACGTTCCTGCTTCGATCCGCGTCGGTTTGGATCGGGGATCCAAACCCCACCCACCTGGTCTTGGCAATGAATTTATGCCCTTCCACCATTTCCTCCCATGCCCATGCCCGCAGGTTATGGCTTCCCTGGGTATTACCCTTATTTTCCGCATCCAGGATTGCCCCCATCTTCAGGTAGAAGGAATACAGCTCAGTCAGTGGGTGGGGTAACATCAGGTAAGTCTGGTGCATCGGCACAAACACGTCTGCTGACAGGGTACAAACTTGTAGTAGAGAACAGTATATAGATTCCCTGTAATATACAGAGAATCGGAGAACGATAGTCTATAAGAGGATGAAACCCCACTAAGAAAAAGTATGATTGTTTGCGACAAAGTCTACGATCGAGCACCCTCTGCAGGCTGACACTCCGAATTCTGCACCAACTGTACTAAACAGCAAAAGGCTTTTATGTTATTCTTATACAGGAAGCGCCCAGACAGGGCAGTTAAACCCAGTGCCCGTGACCTGGGGGAGTCGCATCTCTATCAGGCATTTGGTTCTGATGCTGTTATCCACATCTTCTTTAAGGCTCAAGAGGCCAAGAATCATGCCTTCCGTGGCTTGAACTTATCTAGGGTGGTTAGTGGGAGTTAATATGACCGGTCCCTTTCTGATGTGCAGAAAGCATTACGGACCCGCTTGGCAGCATGCCTTACAACAAGGCTTAGGCAAGGTTATGCTGGATTGGGACACGCCATTAGACCATTTTGAGCCAGCAAAGTCAAAGGCTACCCTGATGGAGGCATTCCAGGCATCACAGGATGTTCCGGACCAGATGGGTAGGACATTAGCCCTTCAGCACCTAGCCAGACGTTCGAATGTCATTTGTCAATCGAACCTCCAAAGCCTTTGAGTCTGACCTAACCCATTGGACCCACGTTGGCTGTTTGGGGAAGGAATCCAAGACGTCATAGAAGAAAACAAGGTCAGGAGAAGTGCCCAGACCCTCCATGTCTGTGGTGTGGCAAGGAGTAAACAACCGTTTAAGCGTCATCATTTCAGTCCAGTGACTCCCAGCCTTCAAGATATAAGCATCTTGGTTCCTTTCCAAAGAAAGCATAAAGCTAAAGGTCGTCCCTATAACGCCCAACAGAAGGGAGGGCTAAAACAGAGTAGTTTTCAAGGCCCTTTGCCACCCCCAGATTCCTTTCGTCAATAGCAATCACTAGCCGGAGACAAGAGTCCTCCCCCAGGGCTCGATGTTAAGGGCTGGCCGCCTGCCCGGGGCAGGTAAAACCTGGCTCCGGGACGGTAAAGTCTCAAAGGCTCAATCCCGTTCGGCAACTTCAAAATTGAGGGACAAGGACCATAGAATATGACAAAATACAAAAAAAAATACATCGCTCTTTGCATGTTTCCGATACTTTTATTGTTGTTACATTGTAAGTACTAGACCAGCTTTTAGAAATCTCAGAAAGGTGCTGTGACAGTTATATCATTAAGTGGTCTAATACTCGTGAAGCCTCAAACTGTATATCCTTATAAAATAAAAGCTTCAGGTCTAAATAATTGGGCAACCAGCAAACTGGCATGGGCAAGTAAATTTCAGAGTTAACTTGCCCCATGGGCAAGCTGTCCTTAAAAGTTAACGTCGAGCCCTGACCCCAGTCGTGGGTTTCTGAAGGAATGGGAAGTAATAAGATCAAACCGGTGGGTTTTGGAGGTGATACAGGAATGCTATGCAATCGAGTTCACCTCACAGACTCCAAGCATCAGTGTGTTCCGTCGTACACCTATACAAGGTGACCCATTGACAGCAGAAGCTCTTTCTTTAGAGATCAACAGTCTTCTCGTCAAGAGTGTTATTCTTCCAGTTCCCCCAGAAGAAGTAGGCCAGTGTTTTTACCGCATCTTCTTTGTGTTTCCGAAGAAACTGGAGTGTTTTTGACCCATTCTGAATCTAAAACCTTTCAATCATTTAGTCAACCGCAGAGGATACAGGCTAGACTCCCTACAAACAGTGAAATTAGCAATTCATCCCAAGGATTACTGTAAGTTTCTGGATCTACAAGATGCTTATTACCATATTACCATTACCATATTACCATTCGCAAATTTCATCAAAAATACCTACGTTTCGAGTATCAGGGCAATCACTACCAGTACAGATCTCTCCCTTTTGGGCTGTCTTCGGCACAGGGTGTTCTGCAAGGTTCTAGCATTCCATTCGTTATGAAGGTAATGTTTTACTTAGATGACGGTCTGCAGTTAGACCATTGCCACAGAGCCTTAGTGAAGGACACAAAGTTGGTATGGCAGACACTGACCAGGTTGGGTTGGATCATTTCTCAGGATGTCGCAGTAAGTACCTTCGCAGGTTTTTATCTTTATCGGGGGTCGCTTCATTATGGTCCGTGGTACGCTGGGCCCCAGCACACCTCGTTGATAAGACACATTATTCGGAACAGAAATGCTTCAGGCGACATTGTTGCAAGTCCTGGGTCACTGTGATTCTCTGATAGATGTGACGCCACTTACTCGGCTGCACATGCGAGGGTTGCAGTTCTGTCTCCTGAGACAATGGCTTCCGTGGAAGGATGCTTTGAATTTTCTGATCCACCTCAATACCAGTGCCCTCAGCGACCTCCACTGTTGGAGGGATCCGAGTCATTAGCAAGAGTGGGGACCAATATGACCAGGATCTGTTGACAGATGCTCCAAAACAGGGTGGGGTGCTCATTGGCAGGACAAAGTATCCCAGGGAGTTTGGTCGACAGAGGAGTCCAAACTTCATATAAACATGTTGGAGATGAAAGCGGTGTTGGATGCCTTCCAGTTGTGGAGTTGTCATTGAAAGAATCAGACAGTGCTGATAGGTTCAGACAATGTGTCGGTGGTCCAGTACATCAACCGGCAGGGAGGGAAAGTTTCTCCCCATCTTTGCAGGCTGACCTTGGATTTGTGGAACTTGGCTGTCAATCAAGAGATATGGCTTGTAGCAGCACACTTCGCAGGAGTAAACAATGTATTGGCAGACAACTCAAGTCGTCAGAAATCCAGTATCTTCTAAACAGAGAGTTCTCTGAAACCTGAGGTGACAGAAACAATCTTCAGGACCTTTTACGGACCTCATGTGAACCTGTTTGCATCCGACAAGAATTGCAGACTCAGTATATTGTTCTTGGAAAGTGGATTCAAAGGCTCTGGCGGTAGACAGCTTCTCGATCCCATGGAATGGGTTCCTGGGTTATGCTTACCCATCAGCTGCCCTGAAATCCAGGTTCATGTCACTTAAAGAAATTTCAGTGCAGGTTTTAACTTGTGGTCCCAAGATGGCCGAGAAGACCATGATTCCCATCAATATTACAGTACCTGATGGATTATCCTGCAATGCTGCCTGTGGTTCCCAACTTGTTAAATGCTCCCTGTGGTTCCCAACTTGTTGAAGATGCCAGGTACCGATCGTTACCATCCAGACCCAGAGTTTCTGAAACTGACAGTTCAGGAAAAGAATCAGATGTGTTGGAGTTTCGGGATCGGCTAGCACACTTATGTTGGCAGTCTGGAGATCTGGTACTGCATCACAGTACAGTCCTTCGAAGTTGGTGCCTTGAACGGGATATCGATCCCCTTAATGCGTCTTTGAGTGATGCTTTGCATTTTCTTTCTGTTTGATGATGGTAAACAGTGCAGGACGATGCAGGTCTATGCTTTAACATGTTTTGAGTCGAGCGGATGGTAAGAATGTTTGAGAACATCCTAAAGTTATTAGACTTTTGAAGGGTATTTTCAACAGTCGACCACCAGAGAAGAAGCTGGTTTCAGATAGAGACCTCTTGGTGTTAAAAACATTAACAGGGACCCCTTTGAACCTTTGAGCAAAGCTCCCCTTAAGCTTGTTACTTACAAATGTGTGCATTGTGCACAGCTCGTCGGGTTAGCCACATGTCACATAGCTATTGGAAACTATTGTAGAATACTTTCTAATAAGATCACCTTTTTGCCAAGTAAATTGGCCAAAGCAGATGCTCCAACACATTTTATGAAAGAAATCACGGTTCCAGCTTTTACGAATTGCATGTGAAAAGAGCTATGTGTCATTTCTTGAAGAGAACAAGTTCTTTCCGAGCTGTGTCTTCTAACCAGCCAGATATGTTATTGAGGTCTTGAGTAAAGCCTCATAATCCAGTTTCTGCACAAACTATATCTAGATGGATTTCGTCCCTCTTACGTTTGTGTATATGATATTGCTCCTCACTCTAACATCAACAAAGCCAGAGCTCATTCAGTAAGGGCTATAGCTCTGACTTATGCTCATTTTAAGGGCGTCTCTAAAGACCAGATCTTGAATGCAGCCGATTGGAGGCGAGAGACTACATTTACACAGTTTTACCTTCGTGAATTGAGAGAATACCAGACGCAGTTTGGTAGGGCGGACTCTCAACAGCGGATATGTAACACACCCACCTCCTTGGATGTACTGCTGTGAAATCTCATAGGTAATTCATGGTGAGTATCACATGATTGGATTGAAGAAAAATCAGAGATTTATCTGGTAAATCTCATTAAAATCATGTCCTAATTACGCTTTGATACTCCCCGCTATAGGATCTGACAAAACTCTCTTGTAGGTTGTTTTGACCTTTCATCTAAATAATATTCATCAGAAAATCAACTAAATTCAACCAATGAAATCACACGTTTCATATGCACTTCATGCACGCTCGAGTGAACTGAACAAACGAAAATCCAAATAAAACACATAGATCTATATCCGAATAAAGATAGAGTCTTCGTGTGTTATTGCTGTGGATTGCACGATAAATTCAAATTGGCATGTTTTTTATCACGATACGAAGAAAGTCGTGTGTTTTGAAAATATATATTCCACCGAAATTATTAAGACATCAGTACTCTAAATAGTAAGCCGTAGTACATCCGACCCGCTTAGCTCAGTTGATAGCGAACTCGGCAGATGACCCGCTAGTGTCATTTGAGTGTGGGTTCAATCCCACAAATCGATAAGTAGTACCGCTATTAAATTCCGTCAAACAATCCTTTCTGCTTTTTTTCCCATAAATATTCAATAATCGTTGGTGTATTAAGTTTGTCAACACAATTATTTTGTGTTTTATAAGCTAAAAGTTACGGACATGGTCTCTTTCAATACCGAGCATAGACTGCTGCACAGCGTTTTACTGAAAAATGACATGCGCAGTGAAGCAGTCTATACCAAGCAATTTTGTAGGCTGAAATCTGAAAGGCTAATCGTAAGGTCAATCTGACGTGACCTCCAATGGAGTGTTCTCAGATCCTTGTAGTGTAGAGTATTGTAGCGTGATAAAGGGTCTGATTTTAATGAGATTGGCACCCTTCCATCCCCCTTTGTTATTACGCTGCCAAGGCAGCTGACCCTTATATGGGTTTTATATCTGTCTAAGGTAAACAGACAGTGACTCATGTAAGAGGCTATAAGCATGCTTTAAGACTTGAATTCCTAGAGAACTCGTCTGAAAAACTTGAATGGTATAAACACATATTTCATAATGTTGAAAGGTTAACGTTTCACTTGCTGAAATGACGTTTTCATAAACCAGTCTACTGAAATGTAGCATGCAGGTTAGTGCCAGGGAAGGGAGGGTTCAAGCCTGCTGATTTCCTTTGTCAAACTTCACAGGCACACACTGTTGATGGTGATAGAATGTATCCTACTCATTTTGGGGTCAATATGGTCAAAGAATAAGATCGCCATAACTGGATGACAAAAAACCTTATCTACACAATAATAACACTTCAACCTTTGCACCCATGTCCATCAAATTCACAGATAGAATGTCCACGTTCAGCTGATAACCGCAATTCATTTTGTGTTCAGTAGTTCAAAAGTCAAGGTCACAATAAAAACTTGTACACACTTTACGCTTTTGCCACATATGGACCAATACTTGCTTTGGCAAGGCCATTGTGGTAATTTTGACATGGATGATTTTTAGATGAATGTTTTTTGAAATTATTAAAATTAGATCATTCAAGATGGTCACGGTACCATTACTACAAAAGGTTGAAACTAGTGTTGGGAATCGGATGAAAATTCAATGATCGATTATCAAAATGTTCAACCAACCGATGATCGATCATTAATCGATTAAACATGGCTTCCATATAAGACACCAGTGTAAGCCTTTTTCAGACTATAATGAAGACATTTCAAGTGTTCTGGTCATTAAGTAATTTAATGAAACTAACCAGACATTTATTTTAAGTATACATTGTGATATCCCATTAGAGATATAATTATGATTACATGTTACTTATTTCATTCTCTTGTATATGTTTGCAACAACCAGATAAACTCGATCATAAAAAATTGTAATTGATTCATCGGAAAAAAGGCTTAACTGACCAATGCTCGATCAAATCGATTAATCGGAACAGCACTAGTTAAAACCTTAAAATATCTTCTCAAGAACCACTGATCAAATTTCAGCAGTTTTTGTCTGCCTTTTGAAAAAATGCGAGACATTGGCAACGTTATTGTTGGCGGGCTCGACGGCATCAACATATTGTATTATAACTTTTTGTCTAGCCTTTTAAAAAAATGAAATAGGCACCACTAATGTTGGCGGGCTCGATGGCGTCAACATATTGTATTAAAACTTTTTTGTCCTTGGGCGTAGAATGTTCAAATTTCATATATAACCTCCTGGTCATTGTCCGTCTTAATGCCAATAATTTCCAGCCCTCCAACAGGGTCCGAGTCAATGTCACTTAAATACATGACGGTTTAAGTGACCTTGACTCCGACCCAGGGTCAGATGGAGGGCTGGAAGTTATTGGCATTAAGAAGGACAATGACCAGGAGATTATATGTGAAATTTGAACATCCTACTCCCAAGGACAAGAAAGTTATAATGCAAAATGTTAGCGTTAAAGCTTGCGTCTAAAAATGACCCTGTGTCAAGGTCAGTTGCCTCTTAAATACATGATTCTTCGGAGCAGAGTTTAATTTTGTTAAAATGTGCGTTAAATTATTTTACTTTTTTGTCCAATAGAGTAGAGTGTTCAAATTTCATATATAACATCACTGGTCATTGTTCTTATTCCAATAACTTTCGGCCTCAAACTGACCATGTGTCAACCCTGTGTCAAGGTACTGTCTCCAGATTTTTAGTAGCAGAGAACATTACATTAATTATAATATGCACTGACATTTTCCCATACCCTTAGACTAAAAAGCAATACAAGTTGACAATCTGATAATTGAAGCAATTGACATGTCGCCAGTACTTAGATATCTCCGCCCTATTGTTGATGTCGGAGTATATTGACAATAGTTTATATAACATAGTTGCACGTGCTAAACACGTGCTGTATACATGTGCTGTTGTTTGTCGGAGGTATCGTTCTGGTTTGATTGGTTTAAATGGATAAATGATTGACAACTGGCGACATGTTAATTATATGGCAAGCACATACACATTTCACTTGACAGCCACTGATAAGCTCTGCTGTGGTATTAAAATGTAAACACCTGGACTTTTCATCTATATATCCAAAATGTGTAAAGATTCTGGAAATAAATATGTTACTAAACAAATAAAAAATCTTTCTACTGGTTCATTAAAAGAATAAATGGTTAAGTGATAATTGTACCATAGCTCTAATGGGTTTCCTTTGTTCCTGCTTATGATATAATTTTTATAAACCTGAAGGCCTAAGCCTAAAATGTGCAATAACTGCTGGTATATTTTAGCCATGCTATAACTGACAGATTTGGCAGTTTTACCACTATGTGTAATGTTGAGCTTATAAAACTTCAAGATTGTCATGTGTCCCTTTAAATACTATCTTGATACAATTGTAACAGACTGCCATGCCAGATAATGAACTTGTATAAAATATGTGCTTGGATTAAACTGTCAGTTTGTGGAGAGAAAAAACAGGTTGACAAGCTGTGTGTGTGGTTTGTGAACTGTGAAAATAATATTTTTAAAAGGACACTCTCTGTAATTAAAGTTACCAACTAACAGTTTGGTATATAGTTAAATGTACACATATAAACATGCCCATAGACCCAAATAAACCATATGTAATACAATTTATGTCAAGTACAGGGAAGTTAAAAATAAAACCACACATTTTTGACTAAAGAAAAAAACTAAAATAATAAACAATAAACCATTTGTATGAATTTGCATTTGCTTTCATATTTCTGTTTATCGCATGAGTCATTATCAAATTTCGGCAATATTTGAGCTTCTTGTTTTCAAAATATTTTACACAGTTAAAAGTCATATTTTCTGTAATAATTGTATACATCACATGTTAATAAACCTTAAGCGACTCAAAATGGGGCTTAATACGGCTTTATATATTTTGTAGAGCCTTTATAATATTGGGGGTGCTGGATTTTGTCCTTCCTGTAACAAACACTTTCTAAACAAAAAAAAGGTTCATTATACCTTTTAAACTAATAAATAGTTTTTATTATACACAAATAATAATGATCGTTCATTTATAGTAAACTTTGAATTAGGGCCTGCGGAATTTTTTTAAGATTCAGTCTTATACACATGAGCAAAAACATTTGGTAAATTTTGACCAGTGATCAACTACAATAATTTATAAACCAAGTACATAAATCCTTACCTTTTCTTTCTGGTGATAACATTAAAAGTGACACTTTTGAAATATCTATTTGAGCGAATAATGAAAAAATGCGTTATTCATGCAAAATAAAAAAAGTATGTGTGTTACAGGAATGACAATTTTGTTACAGAAAGGACATTTTTTGTGACAGTAAAGACAAACAGAGATTTGTATCGTAACTTTATCTTGGATAACAATCAGAAAATAGTCGAATATCATTATCTATGATTTAAACAGCAACAAATCAAACTAAAAACACAAATTTAGTTCACAATGTGTAAACCTAAAACTACTTTAAAATGGACAAAATATCAAAATTGTTACAGGAAGGACACATTTTGTGACAGTAAAGACAATCAGAGATTTGCTCGTAACTTTTATCTTGAATAGCATTCAGATAATACTGGAATATTATTATCTATAATTTAAACAGCAAGAAAACAATCTAAAACAACATTTAGGTCACACTGTGTAAGCCAAAATACTTTAAAATGGGCAAAATATCAAAACTGTTACAGGAAGGACACTTTTTGATGAACAGTTACACAGTAAAGATGAACAGAGATTTGACTGTAATTTTATCTTGGATAACAATAAAAAATAGTAGAAGACCATTATCTATGATCAAAACTGCAACAAATGAAACTAAAAACAAAATTTAGCTCTTACAGTGTAAGCAGAAAACACTTTAAAATGGACAAAATGTCAAACTTATTCCAGGAAGGAACATTAAACTGATAACACTGGTAACACTTTACTTAATCATTAAACACGGAAAACACTTTAAAATGGACAAATTGTCAAACTTATTCCAGGAAGGAACATTAAACTGATAACACTGGTAACATCATTGAAAGAATTGTATTTCGTGACTTTTCACTGACCAGTTTTCTACATGTTCCCACATACAGTAATATTTTCTGAAATGAATGTTGTATCACTTTGTTAATGATCGAAACTTGTATGTGAACCTAGAACCACCAGCCCATACCAGGTCTGGGGGTTCAAGGATTTTTAGAATGTCACTGTTCTCTACAATAAATTGTTTTGTATCCAGAGTAAATTCGTCCTGTCTCTTTTGTTTGGAATAAAACTGTACCCATAGAGCACTTTCCATAGTGGGTTCATGCCTGGTAATCTGAAAAGATATTAACATAATATAAGCTTATGTTATGTTATTGAATTTGTAATCAGAAATATTACTTTTGGTGTGTTCCTTTGACAGATGATAAAAAGGAGCTTGCGAAATGTCCTATGTCATATGAACTGCTCTCCCCAAATGTGTCTCCATATATAAATTCAGTAAGATTTGTATTGCATATATTTTCAAATTGTTTTCTTTCAATATTTAAATGGTTAGTTATCTTTGCCATTGTTTTGAAAATTAAAAAAAAAAGATGTTTGTACATCAATATTATAACTGATTATTATTAACTGTGAATAATTTTCAAATGAAGTAACTGCGAACAAAAATCGGGTATACTTACTACAGCTTCAAATGAAGTAAGGAATTAATATTTGAACTGTAAACAAAAAATAACTGAACATGTTAACATACTTACCACAGCTTCAAGTCAAGAATCACTTTTTGTAACTGTGTACAAACATTAACTGAACAATATACATACTTACTACAGCTTCCAAGTAAGTCAAGAATCAATATAATTTAGAACTGGGAAAACACTAATTAAATGAACATGTATACTTACTACAGCAGGCAAGAGTGTTAAACCATGCCTAACTAAGATATGGCTACCGATCTCATATCTGCATAGATAATACCCTTCAATATTACTACCACACATTAATTAAATACTGTTCTATTATGCCTTTAATATAAATAAAATCACCAGCAACAAATGCATTGAAGATCTGCATTGTTAACAACAATCTATATTCTTTTTTAAAATTTGTCTTTAAAACTAAAAACATCTTGTCTTTAACACTAAAAACAGCTTATCTCACTGATATGTAAGAAAACGGCTAATTATACTAAATACTATGTTTTAAACTTACTTAAGACGAAATGAAATCATGAAATAATAAAACTTCATTAAGTAAGTATATAAGTTGAACAGTAAATTATATTTATTAAAAACTGAATGTCCACAACCCTACATTATTTTGTGACATGAATTAATTTATTTCCGAGGGTAAAAAAAATAAACACACCTTGAGTTGTTTTCAGTATCCATTTTGTTTTCATCATCTGTATCATTCTTCAACATAAAGTCTTCAACCTGGTGAACTTCTTTATCTGTCGTCAAACTTTCTCCATCTGGGTGTATGTCCTTCTCTGCCATAGTACTTTCTCCATCAGTTGAGTCTGTATTCTTGGGTGGAAATGTCTCTGTCATCATGCATTCTCCTTCCTGGTCATTATCAATGTCATTATCTGTCGTAAAGCTTGCTCCATACTCTAAGACTTTTTTGCACCATGGAACCTTTTCCTTTATTGTACCTCCTACCGCCTGTTTTATAACATTATCAGACGTCGAAATATTTCCATCCTTGGAGTCTCCATCGTGGTTTTGAACCTTCTGCGTTACCATACATTCATCTTCATCTTGGACTATATCTTTATCTGTCATCATACTCTCTTCATTCTTTGGATCTCTTTGATCGGTTGGAACCTTACATTGTCCTTCATCCTGGTCATTGCCATCCGACATCATACTTTCTCCAATCTTTGTATTTCTTTTCTTGGTTTTCTTAGTTGGTACCGTCTCTGTCATCATGCATTCTCCTTTGTCTTTATCATCATCATTATCTGTCATCAAGCTCTGTCTATTCTTTGAGGCTCTTGTGTGCCATTGAGCATTCTCCTTTACTGTGCCTTCTCCATCCTGGTCTATATCTGTCACCATACTTTCTCCTTCATTTGTGTCTCTACTGCAGGTTGGAATTGGGTCTGCACTTTTATCCCATGGTAACAAAGGGACAAAGTGGTTTGGAACCCAGTGTTGTATCACCATGTCATCACGTGTGCTTGTCCACATAATATGTACCGGTGTTGTTCCAGAATTTTGATTTCTTGGCATGATTAATCGGTTCAAATCTTTTCGGACGTTGGGGTTTCCTAGCTGCGGATAAACGGAGATTATTGGCACTTTTAAAACACTGGCAAGGGAATGTATCTGCCATACTCCCATGTACGATTTGTTCCGTCTAATGGACATAACTTCGTTTCGGTATATTGTTTGAACTGTTTCTGCAGTCAGTTGAATTCCGGGAGTGTACAGATCGGAATATTGTGCATATGTTCTTGCCAGTCTTTCCTGTTTACCACTACTTTCAATTCCTGCTCTCAGAAAATTATCGTCAATGTAATTTTGCTCATGGTTCACAAGTTCTATTATCATTCGTACCCTCATTTCATGCACTCTTTCAGGATTTTTGAATGCAAATACACTTGCAGTAGACGGTAAACAATTTCCATCTTCATGGACTTTACAGGGGAAAATGTCACATCCGTCTGTAACATCATCTGGCATATGAGCAGCTGCATCATAATCTACTGTCAAAGGACTCTCCGTAAAACAAACTGAGCTTGGATCTACTTCAATGCTACCTATCATACTTTTAATTTCTCTACATTTGGCTTGCAAATCACTGTATGTCTTGCATTTATTCAAAGTTTTAAGATATTTCTTGAAACATTCACTCTCTTTCTGTTTCAATCCACTAGTATGATCTGCTTTTAGTTTTTCTGTAGCACATTTCTCTTTCTTTTTCTGTGTCTGAAATGTTTCGCCCTTCCTGTTGGGTCCAGCATCCTTTTCAACCTTTTCATTTTGTAAAGTATGTCTGTCTGGCTGTATTTTCTGTTTAGAGCTTTGCGTCACTGAGGACTCCTTCAATATGTGACTTGGACATGCATTTTTATATCGACAAGTACAGCTAACTTCCCTGTGCAATATAGTTTCCTCATGGATCACAACCTGATGAAGCTTCATCGTTCCAGGGATTGCTTTAAGTTTCAAATTCATCAGCTTGTTTTCCTCCTGTGTTATAGACCCTTCATCTATCAGTACTACATTGGTCTTACTATCAGATAGTTTGTTGACAAACACTGAAGCAGATGTTATATCGTGGCCATACTTCACCATCTGGTCTGCTTTTCTTTTTAAAGCTCCGCCAATAGCATCTGGGATTCCTTTCCCATGGCCAGAAGCAAAAAAATTCCATTCCATTTTTTGGAAGCCGTATGAACGTGGTTCTTTTGTCAAGAGAAAAAAGTTAGCCTTTTGCTTATATTGACTTGCAGGTCCATCACTAAAAAAGCTTATGCTGTCAGCATTGGGATATTTTCTCTTCAAGTTGCCAAGCACTGGTTTAAGATGGGCCCAAATAGCAGCTGGGCCATGGTGTAGTGAACTCGATACTGTACAGAAAGTTTCTTCAACATTTTGACCGACATACAAAACACCTGTGTGCAATGTTATTTGAACTTTTGCAGCACCAAAATGCATGCTTTGAATTTCACTAGCAAGTTTGCAAACATAATTTTCACTAAAGTCAATGTGAATTAGACATTCATCATCTTGTAAGTTTTCCTTCCTTTTTTTGTAGTAATTAAATTGCGATCTTGCAATAAATACATGTTTCATATACTTTCTGATTTCTGTATCAAACTTTTCATATAGCTCTGAAATGCTACTAGTTATTTCTTCTTTTACTGTGTAAGTGACCTGTTTCTCTGTTTGATTTTTGCTTGTAGTTATGACTCTTTTTTCAGTTTTGCTTTTCCACTCATACCAGGCAACATCTGTGTCCAGTACAGCATCATCCAAAATTATATCCAGGTGCTTTCTGTTGCAAGCTGTACACTCCCCAAACATGCAGTCTTTATTTTGTATGCTGCATACAGCTTCTGAAATTATGTCATCAAGACTAGCTATCTTAACTGACTTTGTCCTAATAAGTGCCTCTAACTTCAAACTGGTGTTGTCACATATCTTGCACATACAAGTATTTCTGTCTCTCGCTGTGGGAAACACTACCCAGAATGGTCTCAATCTACAAAATATAGTGTAGCTTATCTGACATCTTTCCTCTGCTTGAAATTTTAAGTATAAATGTTTTAAACTGTCTTTCAAAACTCTTCTCTGTTTTTTTTGTTTTTTCTTTGTTAAAGTGTTTTTTAACCCTGTGGCTATTCTGGAAACATCATCACGAAGGTAAAATTGTTTCACTTTTTCTCCCAATCTTAGTGAAAGATAGTTTCTACGGCCTGCTTTTTTCTGCCCTGCATTCATACCTAGTAGTCTGAAAGTTTCCGTTTTTAGTTTATACTTTTTCAGTATTGGCCCTGACACAAGCTTGACTAAAGTTATTTTCTCTCTCTTTTTTTCTTTTTTGTACCTTTGTCTAATTTCATCCAATAATGTATGGTACAACAGCAGTGACCTTCTTACAGTTTTCTTCGATACAAATCTAAGAAGTCGTCTTGTTTTCGTCCGCGGTGAATCATATTTTGGTGGGTTTGACCTTTCTAACCTCTTTCTAAGCATGTCAATCTTCTTCTTCATACTATCCATTTTCCCTTTAAGAATTCCATTATCCCTGTAACATTTTGCTCTAGAAGCATTCAATTTCTTCTGCATCTGCTTTTTCTGTCGTGATGGGAATTCTTTTGGTGTTTCAGGTGAAGAAGGTGGAGTCATATTCAAAAGCTTTTTCAGTTCCTTTGCAGCTTCTCTTTGTTTCTTTTTGTTCTTTCTCCACGTTTTCCGCGATGATCTTAGTTCTCTTTCAGTCATGTCTTTAGCACTCTTCTTTTTGCCAGATTCAAGATCTTTCCTGTAGTTCAATTTTTGCTTTTCCAGATATTTTCGTCTAAGCTCTGGATCTGCATTTCGCCCCTCTCGAAATTTCCTCTGCCTTTCTGCGTTTGACATACCCATTCTGAAATGCAAAAAGACTAGAATACATGGCCATAATGTCATTGTGTGAGGAGAATGCATGATACAGAATACGTCTTTGCTTTAACTCATTAAAAACAATATGTATACATGTAACCAATATGTTGTTCATAATGCATTTATGGATGGAAACCATTAAATTGAGCACTCGTGCATCATTACTTTTGTAAGATTTACCTGAGATATGCATCTAAGAATGTGTTTAATTAAAAACAATTCATGTATCTACTGTAACCGTGAGTCTTTCCTGTAGCACACCATTTTATTTTATTAATATCAAATTAATAATATATATATGTCTTACAATAAAATTAAGAGTTCTGTGTCAATAAAAAGGATTCTAGATTTGAATTAATATCAACATTATTATCATCATTAAAATAGAAATAACACTTTAATGAAAACGAATTTCCGTGTCTTTCCTGTAACAGTATGTGTCTTTACTGTAACTCAGTAATAACATTAACCAATACGTCGTTCATTTGCTAATGTTCTTATCAATGGAAACCATTGCTCCATACAATGTTAAATAAAAGTGACTGAGTGTACTACCAAATTATGTGTTTAATACATTGCTTTTAAATATACATGCTCTTCAGTTTGTCAATTGTCTTTACTGTAACAAAATCAGTCTTTCCTGTAACAAAATTTACTGTTACAGGAAGGACCGTTACAGTAAGGATGTATTTGAATATTTTCTAAAAAAATTACAGACACTATCCCCTGCACCTGACTGATTTTATGTGCAAATCTATGTTCAATAACACCTTCTTTCAAATATTATTGACCTTAAATTGTACATCAATAGTATGTTTAGGAATTCTTATTACAGGAAAGACAAAAAACAAATATACTCATCAACTTACCTTCATGTAAATCTTGGCATTTTTCTTTTTAAAAGAATGCTTCAAAAAATGGCGGTTCTGTAACTTTGGGAAAGGAAGACTCTTCAAAAAGGAGGTATTACTACTAGAAAATTGCAAAGGATAGTTATTTATATTTAGCACAATATTAAATTGTTACAGGAATGACATTTTAGTTTGTGACAAGATAGATTAGATTATTTTTTTGAAAAATGGATGAATTGCACTAAACTACACATTTATAAAGTGACAGTAGACATTTTTCTATATAACTAAACATAAAAACAATAAATTAAATACATACTTTGCTTTAAAATGTTAGTAGAAATGAAGAAAAACAGATTGTGGACAACAAAAATGTATACCTTGCTGACTACATTCCGACATCAGGATCACATATTTGTCAGACCACATTCAGTTTTAAGCGTTTAATTTCTGGATAAAGGAAGCCCACATTGGAAAAAAAGGTTTCTAGCATAAAATTGCTAACATACTAACAGCAATATGACTTGGACAATAATTTTTCCGAAATTTGATAATGACTCGCATAACAGACTAACTATATTAACAAAAGTATTTTAAAATTGAATAACGTTTTAAAGTTCAATTAACAACCATACAAGTGTAGTCTGCAGGATTGCAAAATCAAAATGCTTGTCCATCCAATAATACTCGCATTTAGCTTCATTTATGGAAAACTATGAATGCTACACAAAGATATGCTGACAGTCTTGCTTGACTTCATTAACAATTACTATAAACCCTCGATTTTGTCAAGATGAAGATTGCTTGAAACATGTATGATGGACATATTTCTTTAGGCGAGATATCATGTTGCACGCAACACTTGTTCTTTATCAATGATTGCCAGCTCCTAGACTTTCCAGTTTGTTCAAATGAAGTCCCTGGGGAACTAAATGGCCGCGCCTCTGAGGGGTCCAAAGTTTGTATCGAGATATTTTGCATGTTTTACATAGATTTATATAAGGACTTATAAAAAACTTGAAAATTCTTCGTAAGAAATCACCAGGCTTAGGTTCTTATGGATGGCTGGAGTGTACTGTACTGGTTCTACCCAGGAAACTTGGGTGGTCTGCCTTCACCACAAAAACAATCGACCGTTGTATATTATGTTACATGTGCACCTTACAAACAAACATAAGGCTTAAGGACTCTAACATATTGAATGTAGCATAAATTTATAGTCATTTACTAAGTTAGTTCATATGGTGACCCTGGGATCAAATCTGGGGTCACAGTTTTACTCAGTTACATATGAAAATCTTCACAAATATTTTCTGAAACTAAAGGAGCTAAAGGTCAAATATTTGGCTGATAATCTGATGATCCTCTGCCAAGTTTGTTCAAATGTTGACCCATCGGTCAAATTTGGCACATCTTTTAAAAAGATTTGTATATATGGAAAACTTAAAACAGCTTCTTTGAAACACAATTTATGGAGTTTTCATATATTGCATGTAGCATATGCTTTATAGGGAAATCTTTGAAAAAGTTTTTCTCTAAAATTACAAGAGCTAGAAGTCTTATATTGTGCATGGTCTTCTTCCAAGTTTGTTCAAATGGTGACCCTGGTGTAAAATCTGGACCAGCTCAGAAACTTTTAAAACGGTTTTTACACCACCGTGGCCTAGTGGTAGAGTGTCCGTCTCGCATTTGGGAGGTTGTGGGTTCAATTCCCTACCAAGTTGTGCCAAAGACGTAATTAAAAAAAATGGTACTGGTCAGCCCTGTGTCAATATATTGTGACTGGGATTTTCTTTGGGATCTACGGTTACCTCCCACAGTAAGACCATCGAACGCCACAAGCACGGTCTGGTCAAAAGCTCACATGGGCTTATTTAATTGTTATATATACCTTGCAGACTTTAAACAAAGATTATTATTATTATTAATGCCCCTATGCTTGAAATAATCCTGTGGAGGTCCTTCGACTCCCCTTGCGAGACAAAATGATGTCACAAGCAAAAACATACTGTTTTACTAAATTTGTACATACCATAACACTGGAATTGCTGTAAGAAATCATGTTGGTTTGTGTTGGGTGCACTTGAAGCATTGAATAGCACCTTTATCCACCTATAAATTGCTTACAGACATGGGCCTTAAATTGATTCAAGCGTTGACTTCCGGGCACTGTTTACCAAAGTGTTTTTTTGTATCCTTGCATTCATAATAACACCAGTTTTGCAAATAAGTTACCTTCCAGATGCATTTCATGTGCATTGCCCATGCATTTGGTATACTCCCACTTCCTATGGCCAAGAATACAGTCCAAAGTATGCTTCTAGCATCTCCATTCATATTCATGTCAAATTTATGCAGGCAAATCAGTGTGGTTGTAATTATCCATTCATATTAAGATTCCTATTAAGATCCACCCACACTAGTGGGCACCCTGAAGTTGTAACACTATAGAGAGCCACATGCTGTTATCCAGAATGAACAAAGCACAATATTAAATGGAATCCCTCTATGGCTATGTGAGTGCTGGACATATTACAATGATATTGACTGTTATCTAAATTAGATTGTTATCTAAATACATACATTTCTTATGTCTGCATATGGCAGATACAGTGATATATAATACCTTATTGACCATGCCACAATATCAGTGCAACTTTAAACTTGATCCAGAGGATGAAATATTGCAGGAAATATGTTGACATAAATTTATCCAATATCTGCCAATTTCAGGAATTGTTGAATATGCACTGCTATTTGGCTTGTTATAATCCAACAAATGGCTACTGCAGGTAAATATTTTGAAACAAAATGACAGCATGTTAATTGTTATTAGTGTGGTATAAAAACAATTTGGAAAAATTGACTACATAATCCCGAAAAATGTATGAAAAGTTCTGGCTGGAGCAATGATTGGCACACTGCAATATGTTGTACTGTAATTCCCAGTGGAATTCCAATACAAATCCATAGAATGGAATACATTCAAAAATCAATGCAGTTTTCACATGTTCCACACATTGAAAATGGACAAATCATTAGAGATGGAGAACATCAGTTTCAAACCTACTCCCTAAGCATAATAATTATTATTGACTTCAGTTTTTATGAGTTTGTTACCTGTATTTTTATATGGGGTACCTTGATTAATTCTTCAGATTGCAGAACTTTTAGGAGAGTGGGGCAGGTTGGGGGTGGGTAAATTATGCAGATATTTAAGATATTTTGGGAAAGGCCGTAACTAATGTTGTAAGAACTTGTGGTCCGACCAATTTGTATACTTTGTAAAAAGAAAATGCAATAAAATATGTTTAAACCAGATATTTAAGACCCTCTTTGTCTCGCCTTTTTGAAGAAAAAAAGAGACATAGGTGTTGCTTTTCCAGCTATATTGTATTTTCCTTTGTTAAATCTGTAGTTACTTCATTTTTTATTAGCTCGACTGATCAGAGATCAGCAGAGCTTATGCCGTGGTGCGGCGTCCGTCTGTCCGTAAACTTTTATTTGTAGCGACTACTCCTCTGAAACTACTGGATGGATATTCATGGAACTTTACAGAGATGTTGCCCATGAAGTCTAGTTGATCCTAGCAAAAATTCATGTTGATGTGAAATCCAAGACGGCCGCCAAAGTTAAAAATAGATTTTTAAAATACAAGTTTGTAGCGACTACTTCTTGAAAACTATAAGTGATATTGATATGGGACTTTTTGTAAAATGATCAGCATGACATGATGTTGGTCCTTGTCAAAAAACGTTAAACATGGCTGCCAGTGGCCATCTTTGTTTACATAGAGTTATATAGTAAAAACTTGTAGCGACTACGCCTCTGAAACTACATGGCGGATTTTCATGAAACTTTACAGGAATGTTTTTCTGGATGTCTAATTGATCCTAGCAAAATTTCAGGTCGGCCCGAAATTCAAGATGGCCACCATGGTTAAAAATAGATTTTCAAAATACAAATTTGTAGCGACTACTTCTTGAAAACTATAAGTGATATTGATATGGGACTTTTTCTAAAATGATCAGCATGACATGACGTTGATCCTAGTCAAACATTATTTTGATTCGACGTTAAACATTGCCAGTGGCCATTTTTGTTTACATAGAGTTATATAGTAAAAACTTGTAGCGACTACTCCTCTGAAACTACTAGACGGATGTTCATGAAACTTCACAGGAATGTTGCACTTGATGTCTAGTTGATCCTAGAAAAATTTCAGGCTGGCCTGAAATTCAAGATGGCCGCCACGGCTAAAAATAGATTTAAAATAAATAAATTTGTAGTGACTACTTCTTGAAAACTGTAAGTGATATTGATATGGGACTTTTTCTAAAATGATCAGCATGACATGATGTTGATCCTTGTCGAAAATTATTTTGATTCGACATTAAACATGGGCGCCAGTGGCCATCTTTGTTTACATAGAGTTTGTATATTAAAAATTTGTAGCGACTACTCCTCTGAAACTACTTGGCGGATTTTCATGAATCTTCACAGGAATGTTGCTCTTGAAGTTTAGTTGATCCTAGCAAAATTTCAGGTCGGCCGGAAATTCAAGATGGCTGCCACGGCTAAAAATAATTTTTCAAAATACAAGTTTGTAGCGCCTACTTCTTGAAAACTATAAGTGATATTGATATGCGTCTTTTCCTAAAATGATCAGTATGACATGATGTTGATCCTTGTCGAAAATTATTTTAATACTACGTTAAACATGGCTGCCAGCGGCCATCTTTGTTTACATAGAGTTATATAATGAAAACTTGTAACGACTACTTCTCTGTAACTACTCGACGGATTTTCATGAAACTTTACAGGAATGTTGCTCTTGATGTCTAATTGATCCTAGCAAAATTTCAGGTTGGCCGGAAATTCAAGATGGCCGCCATGGTTAAAAATAGATTTTCAAAATACAAGTTTGTAGCGACTACTTCTTGAAAACTATAAGTGATATTGATATGGGACTTTTTCTTAAATTATCAGTATGACATGACGTTGATCCTTGTCAAAATTATTTTGATTTGACATTAAACATGGCCGCCAGCGGCCATCTTTGTTTACATAGAGTTATATAATGAAAACTTGTAGCGACTACTCCTATGAAACTACTTGATGGATTTTCATGAAACTTCACAGGAATGTTGACCTAGCTATCAAAAATCTATCAGTAGAGCTTCAAGGTCATTGACCTCTTGTCTGATCTTTACCATATTTGTTTAGAATGTTAATAAAGTGGGACAAATTAAAAAATGCCCATGCCAGACTAGACACAGCAGACTTATTGCCCATGGTTACCAGGTGAGCGATCTAAGCCATCCTATCCCTGTTGCTATTGCAATGTTTTAAAAAAACTACTGATGGGAATTTTATGTCGACAACCCTTGATATGAGCTGTTTTAGCCAGTAGAGCACCCACAGGCACTCTTGGGCCTCTTGTTTTTAATAGAATGGCTTTTTTTTAAAAACAAATGCACTTAAATGTTATCTCAGCAGACGGCAAACTCGATTGTTTTTAGTTACTAAAATGTTTACAAACTTTCATTTAAGCATCATTGACCTTTTTATTTTTAAGTCCAGCCCCCTTTAGGCGAGACATGTGAATCCATGGATTTCTTGTTTATAATAATTATTCATGTTCAACATTATGGGCCTCTGCCATAGAGGAATCCTGAAGTTATAACTGTCGGAATCTTAAGGTGGAGCACCTGTACACATGATGCTTGTGTTGCACTACATTGCATTTTTTTTACAAGTTTAAAAAGGTACCCATGGCACATAACCTTCTTTGTGTCTTTTATTTATATACTAAAAGAAACACAGGAATTTACGCTATATAATTTATACTGCACACTTAATGCCACGTAATATTCCAGTGAAATCCCAAATTGTTCTGTAAAAAAAAACGTTGCTGCTAGAGAAGGAACAAAACTGTGCTGTTGTAAAAACGTTATTCACCGGTTACTTTGTAACAAAAAGTCATAAATGTTGAAATAATGCCTGGGGCGAGAATGTTGATTCATCTTATTGACATTTACTCCCGGCGAAAAGCAGCGGTCAGTTTTGTTCAATTATCAAATTTTGATTAGACTAGTTTGCCACTTGATTTGGTCTAGAATGGAAACGTTCAGTCGGGCAAGTGGCGGGCAACCAGATTTGCGCTGGTCACTTGCCCGCATCCAAAATCCACTTGCCCGGGGCATCGGGCAACCGTATTTCCGGAACCCTGCCTGTAAATACAATATATATAGCGGAAATTCCCGAGTTTCTTTTTTCCTTTAGTACATGTTCAGTAGAATTTCCTTCGCATGTATATATGGCTAATTTAGTTAAAATAATGTATTTGAACAATTCTAAAAAAATACAAATCCTGAAGTCTCCCTTGAAAATAGTTTTTGCATAAACTTGATAATTATTTTGTCATGGCTTTTCTTAAATATGTTTGTTTGTTTGTATGGTGTTTTACGTCATTTTCAACACATGTAAGGTTATATAAGACGGTCATTTTTTTTGTGGTGGAAGCAGACCACCCACTTTTCCTGGGTAGAACCAATACTGCACACCTCCTGCCATCCATAAGAATCGACACTTCCTCACTTACAAGTTGAGCTCCTAGTGGGATTCGAACCTGCAGCGGTGAGACTAAGTCTTAAATTTAATAACGTGAGCCATTTTGACATTGAATTAATTACTTGGGTTACAGAGGTGAAAAAGATGATCCTTTGGTGGGATGACTTATTCTTGTACATTGAAACAACTTTGTTGCAGATTCTGGAATTCACTTCTATGCATGATCATGTGTATCCTAAAATCCCTTCTGCGGGTGGTCACCGAGTTTTGAAAATACATTGCCCACTCTAGGTGCCCTCTCTAGGTGTATGTTTAATGGAATAGCCCTGATGTAAGATGTAGTTACGGCTGTCTGCATGCATGCATATAATAAATATGTCAAGGTGATATATTTTCCAGTGGTTTTTAAAGCTCTTTTCGTAACATGTAAATATTATGCCTTATCATGGCATAAAGGTCTAGGAGAGAAATACTTTGAAAAATAAATCGCCAAAACAAATGCCAAAAGTCTTAGTAAACTTCAAATGAGAAATTATGTAATTAAACAAAATCACCAAACTAACTTTTAGAAGGGGTCAAGGGTTCGAAACCCAGCCGTGTCGCACTAGAGACTTTATAAAAGTGGTCTGGTTGACGTTCAGCATATAAAGGGTAGTTCTAGGACTTGTCTGCCCAGTATCAGTATGATGTGACTGGTTGGGGTATCCGGGCATGGTGTCTGCCCAGTATCAGTATGATGTGACTGGTTGGGGTATCCGGGCATGGTGTCTGCCCAGTATCAGTATGATGTGACTGGTTGGGGTATCCCGGCATGCTATTTCAGTCTAGCAGCACTATAAAATGGCAGCAATGAGCCCACTGCCATTTGTTTCAAGCTAATGATGATTTGCAAATGAAAAAGATGAAAGTTATGTAGAAAAAAATGGGTTTGGCAAGTTTTGAAAAAAAATGAGATTGCCATGTGTGCCCCTTTAAATAATACTATCTTGCATATTGTTAGAAATAATTCATGCACCATCACGGAGCCCTGCAATCCCATCTCCTTCATGCACCATCACGGAGCCCTGCAATCCCATCTCCTTCATGCACCATCACGGAGCCCTGCAATCCCATCTCCTTCATGCACCATCACGGAGCCCCGCAATCCCATCTCCTTCATGCACCATCACGGAGCCCTGCAATCCCATCTCGCACCATCACGGAGCCCTGCAATCCCATCTCGCACCATCACGGAGCCCTGCAATCCCATCTCGCACCATCACGGAGCCCTGCAATCCCATCTCGCACCATCACGGAGCCCTGCAATCCCATCTCGCACCATCACGGAGCCCTGCAATCCCATCATGCACCATCACGGAGCCCTGCAATCCCATCTCGCACCATCACGGAGCCCTGCAATCCCATCATGCACCATCACGGAGCCCTGCAATCCCATCATGCACCATCACGGAGCCCTGCAATCCCATCTCCTTCATGCACCATCACGGAGCCCTGCAATCCCATCTCCTTCATGCACCATCACGGAGCCCTGCAATCCCATCTCGCACCATCACGGAGCCCTGCAATCCCATCTCGCACCATCACGGAGCCCTGCAATCCCATCTCGCACCATCACGGAGCCCTGCAATCCCATCTCGCACCATCACGGAGCCCTGCAATCCCATCTCGCACCATCACGGAGCCCTGCAATCCCATCATGCACCATCACGGAGCCCTGCAATCCCATCTCGCACCATCACGGAGCCCTGCAATCCCATCATGCACCATCACGGAGCCCTGCAATCCCATCATGCACCATCACGGAGCCCTGCAATCCCATCATGCACCATCACGGAGCCCTGCAATCCCATCATGCACCATCACGGAGCCCTGCAATCCCATCTCCAAATTTCCTGTCAGTTATGATTTGTCAATAAAGGAATGGCAATACATATGTATTAAAGTGCTCTTGTGAGTTGGTTGTTATTTTTTTTCTTAAGGGCGTCTTTTCTTACTTCATGTTGAGATATATGAGACATAACAGCAGACTAAATCAATTTGGCTGTAAAGAGAAAGCTAATGAATCTTATTTGGTCAAATTAATTGTTCTGAATTTATGTTCACTTTTTTTATTTCCTTGGTGATCGTATTTGAGGACAACCCATGTATTTATTAATCAATACATCTTTCACAGGAAACTGTTAAAGGGACTGGAGGCGATCTGGAAGAGTTATTGGTTTCAAATAAAAATCAATAAAACACCTTCATGAGTTTCATATGAAATGTGCATATGCATTTAATTAAGCCCCATGCTACCTTTGGTTTAGTTATTGTTTATAAAAAATGTTTGGTCTGGGAATCTTGTAAATATCAGTCCAAAAAGGGGTTATATTGTTAACAGTTGCACATATCAAATACAGTGTACTTCCATCACAAATACAGTGGTGTACTTTCATCACAAATACAGTGTACTTCCATCACAATTACAATGATCACAAATACAGTGTACTTCCATCACAAATACAGTGTACTTCCATCACAAATACAGTTCACTTCCATCACAAATACACAGTACTTCACAAATACACAGTACTTCCATCACGTGTACTTCCATCACAAATACAGTGTACTTCCATCACAAATACAGTGTACTTCCATCACAAATACAATGATCATAAATACAGTGTACTTCCATCTCAAATACAGTGTACTTCGATCACAAATACAGTGTACTTCCATCACAAATACAGTGTACTTCCATCACAAATACAGTGTTTTTCGATCACAAATACAGTGTACTTCCATCACAAATATAGTGTACTTCCATAACAAATACAGGGCACTTCCATCACAAATACAGTGTACTTCGATCACAAATATAGTGTACTTCCATCACAAATACAGGGTACTTCCATCACAAATACAGGGTACTTCCATCACAAATACAGTGTACTTCCATCACAAATACAGGGTACTTCCATCACAAATACAACGTACTTCCATCACAAACACAGCGTACTTCCATCACAAACACAGCGTACTTCCATCACAAATACAGCGTACTTCCATCACAAATACAGCGTACTTCCATCACAAATACAGGGTACTTCCATCACAAATACAGTGTACTTCCATCACAAATACAGGTTAGTGTATAACTGAAACACATTATTACCCCCTACATATATCGGTTGGTGGGTGGGGGGAATCACAAAATAGCAAAGCCGATTTCTAAAAACGTTGTGATGTAATTAAAATTTAATTTGCCACCGACACATTTGTGAATTTCATTCAAAAACTAGTTTGTAAGTAAAACTAGGTTTGTAGGTGAATTTAAGTTTTAAGACCGGAGTCTTGAATTCTGGTAGTCTTGGTTTGAAAATGAGTTAAAGTTTAACAACATTGAATTCTGGTGGTAGACAGAAGGATTGGAGCCACAAAGTCACAAATATCTGCACTTCACTGTCATCTACACATCCTAGACAATCACTGTGTCAAATATGAACACCCTCCTTCTAGTGGAAAAGGTGTTCAGGTTAAAGAGGATATAAGAATGTAAAGAAATTCCATTAAAATATTGAAAAAAATATTGGTATAATGTTCATTTTGGTAATTTTCTATTGGGCTTACCCCTGACCCCAGGGACCAGACCCAGGATCCATAAATGTGCATTGTTATCTACACATCCAAGGCAGCCTCTGTGCCAAATATAAACACAAATTAAACAAATTTTTTTTGATTTTTAGCTCTACTGATCAGAGATCAGCAGAGTTTATGCCGTGGTGCGGCGTCCGTCCGTCTGTCCGTCCGTCTGTCTGTCCGTAAACTTTTTTTTGTAGCGACTTCTCCTCTGAAACTACTGAATGGATTTTCATGACACTTTACAGAAATGTTGCCCATGAAGTCTAGTTGATCCTAGCAAAAATTCATGTTGATGTGAAATCCAAGATGGCCGCCAGATCTAAAAATAGGTTTTTAAAAAACAAGTTTGTAGCGACTTCTTCATGAAAACTATAAGTGATATTGATATGGGACTTTTTCTAAAATGATCAGCATGACATGATGTTGGTCCTTGTCGAAAATCGTTTTGATTCGACGTTAAACATGGCTGCCAGCGGCCATCTTTGTTTACATAAGAGTTATATAATGAAAACTTGTAGCAACTACTCCTCTGAAACTACTTGACGGATTTTCATGAAACTTCACAGGAATGTTGCTCTTGATGTCTAATTGATCCTAGCAAAATTTCAGGTCGGCCGGAAATTCAAGATGGCCGCCACAGCTAAAAATAGGAATTTAAAAAAAGAAGTTTGTAGCGACTACGTCTTGAAAACTATGAGTGATATTGATATGGGACTTTTTGTAAAATGATCAGCATGACATGATGGTTATAAGTGTCAAACATTATTTTGATTCGACGTTAAACATGGCTGCCAGTGGCCATCTTTGTTTACATAGAGTTATATAATGAAAACTTGTAGCGACTACTCCTCTGAAACTACTTGACGGATTTTCATGAAACTTCACAGGAATGTTGCTCTTGATGTCTAATTGATCCTAGCAAAATTTCAGGTCGCCCAGAAATTCAAGATGGCTGCCATGGATAAAAATAGATTTTCAAAATACAAGTTTGTAGCGACTACTACTTGAAAACTATAAGTGATATTGATATTGGACTTTTTGTAAAATGATCAGCATGACATGATGTTGGTCCTTGTCAAAAATTGTTTTGATTCAACGTTAAACATGGCTGCCAGCAGCCATCTTTGTTTACATAGAGTTATATAGTAAAAACTTGTAGCGACTAATCCTTTGAAACTACTTGGCAGATTTTCATGAAACTTTACAGGAATGTTGCTCTTAATGTTTAATTGATCCTAGCAAAATTTCAGATCGGCCAGAAATTCAAGATGGCCGCCACAGCTAAAATTAGATTTTTTAAAAAAGAAGTTTGTAGCGACTACGTCTTGAAAACTATAAGTGATATTGATATGGGACTTTTTGTAAAATGATCAGCATGACATGATGGTTATCAGAGTCAAACATTATTTTGATTCGTCGTTAAACATGGCTGTCAGCGGCCATCTTTGTTTACATAGAGTTATATAATGAAAACTTGTAGCGACTATTCCTGTGAAACTACTTGACGGATTTTCATGAAACTTCACAGGAATGTTGCTCTTGATGTCTTATTGATCCTAGCAAAATTTCAGGTCGGCCGGAAATTCAAGATGGCCGCCACGGCTAAAAATAATTTTTCAAAAAACAAGTCTGTAGCGACTACTTCCTGAAATCAAAATCAATCAGTAGAGCTTCAAGGTCATTGACCTCTTGTTTGTTTATGTTGGACATGGGTTACAAGTTAGGTGTGTGTCAACTCCATTTGAAAGTACATCTAATCTCAAAATCTTGTTTCATATTGTATGGGTATATCATTACTTAAGCATGTAAGACATTTCATTAAAATATTGAAAACTATGGCTGATGAATTTGACCTTGACTTATGTGTGCCAAATAATAACACCCTCCATTGATACAACTTGTGTGGTCCCAAGGCACAATGATTGTGGCTGCAGTGAAAAATGGAGTACTACAACATAAATTGCAACTCTGCAGTTCTGCAGGATAGACGGTTGGGTTGTTAGTGCGTTCTGCATATTTGTATTTAGATGTAAACGGAGAGAGGGCCTGGAATATTTATTCCTGTTGAGCCATATAACTTTTTATGTGCTGGTTCTCTGTAAAACCCAATTCAACTCGATGGATGCAGAAGGAGTTCCAGTTACAAGCAAAAACACCAACTGACGCACGGACGGATGTTTACTGAAATAGAGAAGGCACAAAACAATGCACTTTATTGATATTCCCTTGGCAACATAAAACAGCATAAATCGCTATTCAGTTATAGACAACAAGAACTTGAGGTCAAATATGTTGTGCACATTGCCAGTCTGTATCCAGGGAAAGATTAGCCACAATTTCCACTGATCAATGTCTCAAGTCATGGCAATAACTAATGCAGTTTACAATAATTTGCCACACAGTGTGGAGTAGCAGTTAATGGAATCCATGATTTCAGTATGCCAGCCATTAGTCAACCTTTGAAATGCGATACTCATCAATATTGTCTGCAATGTTGCCTATAGATACTGCTTTATTTCCTGGGGGGTCATCTTCAACACAATCAACACAATCGGTCATTCAATGCAGATTTCCATGATTTCTGGCTGCTGGTTAGCAGTGTTCAATCTAGCTTTGCCAAACAGGGGGCCATTTGGGCCCATGGACTTTGCAATTGGGGGCCAAAGAAAAAACTAAAAAGTCATACCTTTAAATAATGTATTTTGTTGCTTTGACTCCAATGTCTCAGTGGCAGTTACCGTATAATAAATGGAACTTGTCGTATCTGACTTCGTTTTTTTTCGCCGTTTTCGGCAAGAAAAGATCAAAAATCCGCTTCATCATTGATGCTGACACAGCTAATTTAAAGCCGTAGCAACAGACGGGTTACGCTGTATTTACTATGTAAAAATACTGTACAGTTTAGTTTATCGATCGCAACACAGTCAGCAGGTGCGCGCAGTGTGCCTAAATAGCAGAATGGGAGAAAATGACCGAAATTAAGGAAATGACCATCGCCGATTGATGGTGGGCCCATTCCTTATGAGAAATTGCGCCATTTGGATCGCAAAGGGATCAATGGCGCAGCCTAGATTGAACACTGGGTTAGCTCTACTGGCCTTAGCTTATGATTGCTAGATGGCTCTTTTTCTGTATTCATCGTAATTCAAGCTCTTATGAACACTATAATTTAATAAAATTTGATTTGAAGATTTATTTCCCCGGTGGGCCCATTCCTTATGAGAAATTGCGCCATTTGGATCGCAAAGGGGTCAATGGCGCAGCCTAGATTGAACACTGGGTTAGCTCTACTGGCCTTAGCTTATGATTGCTAGATGGCTCTTTTTCTGTATTCATCGTAATTCAAGCTCTTATGAACACTATAATTTAATAAAATTTGATTTGAAGATTTGTTTCCAATGTTCCCAAGTTTTCTTCTTTTAATTACTGGGAAAGTTAACATCGCAAACCTCTAAATTAAGAAAATGAATAAGTGATGTAAAATTAACATGATATTAAACTATGATGAATACATAATTTACTTGCAGAAGACTTGTTACAAAACATTTTTGATGGTTTATTTCCCAATAATGTTTGAAAAACAAAAAAATATATATCAAGTGAGAATTTGTTCTTTTCAAACCATCCAGATCGGACTAGTAACAGCGGAGTTGTGGGCCTTGATTTAGTTAAAAATGCTATATTTTGCCTCGTTAAGACGATAGGTCCTTCATTTTTGTCTCGCCTTTTGAAAAAATGCGAGACATAGGTGCCGCTAATGTTGGCGGGCTCGACGGCGTCAACATATTGTATTATAACTTTTTTGTCCTTGGGAGTAGAATGTTCAAATTTCATATATAACCTCTTGGGCCTCTTGTTGTTGTGAATATGTCTAGTATCAAAATAGTATCAAAATACATGTCAAGTTTTGTAGAAAATATTGAAAGAGTTGTGGGCCTTTTACTCTTCCAACTATTTATCACATGACGTCCCCATGTTAGCAGTGTCAAACACCCATTTCTTATTCTTTGTATGTACACATGTGTAATACAACCAGGAACGATTGTGATTGGTTGAGCATGAACCGAAAACTAGGTCACTATTACCTACTTTCTCCAGAACATAATATTATGTTACTTTAACCTTTTTGTTAAGTTTGCATAAAACAGGACGTATTATGGTATGGGGTTGTTCACTTTTGCATTCCGCACGATAACTCCAAAAGTATGAGAGGAGGAACTGTATTGTTTTGGGGGCCAGAAGGTCAAAGGTCAAGGTCACGGTGACCTTGTATGGTAATATGCATTCCACACAATAACTTCAAAACCATAACACCTACACACAAGAACTTTCATATGTACATTGCCCTTGGAGAGAGGAGGAATTCTATTGTTTTTGGGGCCAGTAGGTCAAAGGTGAAGGTCACGGTGACCTTATGTGGAAATATGCATTCCACACAATAACTTCTAAACCATAACACCTACACTCATAAAACTTCATAGGTACATTGCCTTAGGTGAGAGGAAAAACCTTATCGCATTTGGGGCCAGTAGATCAAAAGTCAAGGTCACAGTGACCTTATAGGTTTCAAAACAAACAAAATTACAGTTTGGACCGCATTTGCCTCCAACCTTCACTGATGACAACATCAATAATGTCGAGTCCCAATCAGCAAAGGATGAGGTAACGGTAACCCGCAAGATAAAACGTAATTTTGTCCTACAGCGACCTATATCGCTGTAGGTTCGATCCCTCAGGGGCCTAGGAATCTTTATGTGAGAAAGCTATCCAGCTGGCTTGCAGAACGTCGGTGGTTCTACCAAGGTGCCCGCCTGTGCACGAAAACAGTCCTGGGGTCTTCCTCCACCAGTGGAAGCTGGAAAGTCACCATATGACCTTAGCTGTTGGTGCGACTATAAATCCAATTCAATCCAATTCAATCCTAGTTGAGAGGAGGAACCCTATTGTTTTTGGGGCCAGTAGGTCAAAGGTCAAGGTCACCGTGACCTTATATGGACCTATACATTCCACTCTTCAAAACTGTAACACCTACACTTATAAAACTTCATAGGTACATTGCCCTAGGTGAAAGGTTTGTTTTTGTTTTGTTTGTTTGTATGGTGTTTTACGTCATTTTCAAACATGCAAGGTTATATGTGACGGTTGAGTTTTTGTGGTGGAGGCAGACCACCCAATTTTCGTGGGAAGAACCAGTACTGTACACCTTCCGCCATCCGTAAGAATCTACACTTCCTCACAAGTCGAGTTCCCATGGGATTCGAACCCGCAGCTGTGAGAGGCCACACAACATCGATAACCATTCGACCACGGAGACGCTTCCAGGTGAAAGGAGGAACCCTATTGTTTTTGGGGCCAGTAGGTCAAAGGTCAAGGTTGCCATGATCTTTTATGGAATAGACAATCCAATTGATAACTTCAAAACCATTACACCCACACTTATGAAACTTCATAGGTACATTTCCTTTGGTGGGAGGAGGAACCCTATTGCTTTTGGGGTCAGTAGGTCAAAGTTCAAGGTCACCATGACCTTATATAGAAAAATGCATTCCTCATGATAACTTTAAAATTGAAACACACTTTTAAAACTTCATACATACATTGCCCTTGGTGAGTGGAGAAACCCGAATGTGTTTGGGGTCAGTAGGTCAAAGGTTCAAGGTCACCATCCCCTTATATGGAAATATGAATTCCACATGATAACTTCAAAACTGTAACATCTACACTCATGAAACTTCATAGATTCATCACCCTTGTTGAAAGCAGGAACCCAATTTCTTTTGTGCCTAGTAGGTCAAGGTCACAACGACCTTATATGGAATCATGCATTCCGCACAATATATTCAAAACCGTAAACCTACACTCATAAACTTCATAGGTACATTGTTCTAGGTGAAAGGAGAAACCCTATTGTTTTTGGTTTCAGTAGGTCAGTCACCATCGCCTTACATGGAAATAGGCATTCCATCTGATACCTTCAAACCACAATACCCATACTTAAACAAGTTTGTAAGTACATTGCCTTTGTTGAGAGGAGGAACCCTATTGATTATGGTTCAGTGGGTCAAAGGTCACAGTGGCCATGACCTTATATGGAAATAGGCATTCCTCGCGATAACTTCAAAACTATAACACCCACCCTCAAGAAATTTCATAGGTATATTGACTTTGATGAGAGGAGAATTTGAATTGAATTGGTGTTTTAAGGCGCACCAACACATGAAAAGGTTATATGGCGCCTAACAGGCATGAACATGCCAGGCTCATCTTCCATGTACATCGAGATAAAATATGGAAAATGGGCCTAGAACCTTCTCACCCTGAACTGCAGAGTTGCTGCAAATTCTATTGTAGACACTCCATTTATGCTGGAGCCACGTTTATTGTTTTTCTGCCACTGCTCTTAGTGATGTGAGCGAGATGGCACCTGAAACAATGCAGGGATCATGATGAAGACCTTTAATGAGCATGAACAAAAAATGACAAAATGAATATGAATGGGGGGGTCCTACCCCTCTGCATGTGACGGTGTGTTTGCAGTGGTTGTATTCTACCCCGGCAACCACACGGGGATGAGAAACCCTATTGATATTGGGTCATTTAGTCAAAGGTCAAGGCATCATGACATACAGAGATGAGAATTTTCTGCTTTTCGTGGCCGGGGGGCATTTTTGAGATCATTGTCAATCCGAGGAGATTTTTTTTGGGGTGGGGGAGTGTAATGTGGTTGGGTAACACCATTACTGTGACATCGCTTAGTAACTAGTGAGGCCGTAGAATGACGGTGTCTTTTTATCGGACCGTGTGTTTCCAATTTTGATTTGTCGGGAAGTAGGGTTTTCCCATTGAAGTGATTTTTTTAACCAAAGAAATTGGCGGAGAGATCGATGTTTAGAATACAATACATGTGCCGCGCAGCTTGGTCAGGGAAATGGAGAAATAGGCCAGTATTTTTGACAGACAAAATGCCATACTGATACCACAGGCATCCGGCACAGAGCTAGGATAATAAAAGATGGACGTAGAGTGATTAAAATATGACTTCTGGACCCCCCAAAAAAGTTATATATACATAATTAGTATATATATATATATATACCTCAAGGTATAAATTCCTAAAATGGCCAAAAAACACCCAACAGTTTTATACTACTTGTTATTTCTTGGTACGTAAGATAGCCTGGGAAGCTGCTCATGTAACAAGCAGAATTATATATACAGCGAATACATAAACTGTCATTCAATCAAAAATGCCAACTTGAGTGAATTTCAATGACAAGAAGATGGCACGGCTGGTAATACCTATAATCTATAGGTCTAACATAGTGGCATGCATTAAAAACGACTGAATACTAATGGGATGGTTAACTCGGAACGGACACCTGAAGCGCCGAAACTGAAAGTTGTCGTGGAAGCTGTGAATACAGTGACATGCGACAATCTGGGCTACTGATTCTGAAGCTGGGCCCCTAACTGTTGCCAGCAAGGGGCCCAGTTGGCTCCTAGTCCAAACATGTTAAGCTTCATCCCTGTACACATGAAACTTTATAGGCTCATTGCCCTTGGTGAGATGAGAAACCCTAATGCTGTTGTGATTAGTAGGTTAAAGGTCAAGGTCACCATGACCTCGTAGACATACACATTTAACATGATAACTGGAAGTATAACACCCACACGTATTAAGCTGCATAGGTGCATTGCCCTTTATGAGAGGAGGAAGACATGCTTGTGGGTTCAGTAGGTCATCCGGGTCGTATTGACTTGCCTCGCTCTTGAGAGTATAATTCGGACATCAGGGTTCTGGAAATATTTTGAAAATCCTTGCCCTGGGCAAGTGGATTTTTAAAAGTCACTTGCCTTGCCCATAATGTCACTTGCCCCACATTTAAGAACATTTAATTGCCCTAAAAATTGGAGCTGTACCATTATTCTTGTTAAACGGGAAGGACCGCCGCATTATTTGGACCATTATACTTAGTTAGAAAAGACAGTGAGAATGTATTTTATGTATTAGTTAATGCATTGTATTTATTCATATAAAAAAATCAAATGGTTGCATTTTCTTCTTTTGTGTCTATTACATATTTGTGTTATCAAAAAATGATGAATGTGACAGTATACAAACTAATTTTATTCCGCCCTCCCACCCAACCAATCACCACACCACACACACAACCCCATTATTTTTGATGACCATCCAAAAATATTGTTTGGCAGCTAGTGTATGGAACTTTTAATGTCACAGTGTGTTCATTTAAATGTGTGACAGCAAAGAAACAGACAAAAACGTTGTTAAAAATATTCACTTGGCCCCCAATTTCTGAATGGTAACATTCCTACGCCTTTGTATTTTAACTAAAGGGAATTAGATGAAAGCAAGAGGCATAAATAGGGTTTCCCCTAGGAATTGTTTAAGAAGTAGTAGCAGTAACCTTACTTATCAAAAACGAAAGTTCAGAACTTGAGAAAAAGGTTCCGTGATTGTTCTGAAATCGCGAAAACCCACGACATGTGCATATCGCTAAGTTATGCAACTTATTTGTGTAGTATGCACTTCCATATACATTTAATTACAGACTATATCTGTGAAATACACCAAATACCTCATAAAAACGCATGATAAACAAACGAGTGCTTCGAGTAAAAGAAAATCTATTTTCGTTATGAAAAAATCTTCGGCAAGATTATCTAAACAAAAACATAACGTCACGTGGGTCTGTCAATCATTATTTTGATACATTAAATTTGCAAATTAAGAAAGTTTTCTGATTTGATTGATGGAAGGTCCAAATGACGTTCAGAGATTATTTGGAAACGATTTCTGAAAGTAGCTATGTTTATGGTTGGAAGGTCACGGACATAATTGCCGCGATTCATTGGCCGATGGACACATGTCTGACGGTCTTGTCAGGATAAATTATGATACGGTGTTGTTTTCAAACGGTGTGAAATGCGCGTGTGGGTTAATTAGTTGTTTATTGAAATATGCCACAATTTAAACTGCCTGGGGCGAGATTGTTGATTGTACCGAAAGTTGTTTGATCTTATTAACAATTGCTAGCGGCGAAAACAGCGGCCAGTTTTATACAGTTATCAAAATGAAATTTTTGCCACTTGATTTGGTCTGGAATGGAAATGCCCGCTCTCAAATTCCACTTGCCCGGGGCTTCGGGCAACAGTATTTCCGAAACCCTGGACATATTCAGTGAGTGAAGTGCTCTTGATATGTACGGTACTTGTGGAAAAAAAGTAATACACTTGAAATTGCATGAACAAACGTATGTGAATAAAAAACAAGTAATAAAAATAAAAAGAACTCCAGAATTCATTCAAGATCCATATGTGAAATGCATATTTAAGAAATCTATGTCAAGTTTGTGAACATAAAATGTATCCTAAAACTAACCTAACAAGGTTTCGGGCTATATGCACGTTATATGGTCAGGGGAATTCAACCACATAAAATGTATCCTAAAACTAACCTAACAAGGTTTCGGGCTATATGCACGTTTTATGGTCAGGGGAATTCAACCAGAAATGGTGTAATTTATGGTCGCACAGTCCATATACATGCCTATGGCACTCATTACCCTGCAAAATTTGTTAAATAGTTGTTTGATTTGGCCATAAGTGGTGGCAGAAAAGAACCATCATTGCTCCTTTGTCATAAGAAGTGACTAAAGAGAGAGTGTTAACAACAAATGTTTCTACAACTCTACAGATTTAGGTCCATTTTGTACATATCTGGAATATTGAAGTCATAGTCGCACCATTATAGTGCACCATATAACCATATTGAATGCAAATATATTCAAAGTTAGGGCATGATGGTTCCCCTGTCTCTGGGTTGGCCGTAAATAACTTTACATGATGCATTAATGAGCCTATAAACAACAACTCAATTATTTTCCATTGCCAGAGGATATGAACTCCAGTACATAGGAAAATCCAGTTAATTTCCCCTTGAGACGAATGAAGCAGTGGGTGTAATTTCTTCCAATCAAGTGATCAATCATGTTTTCACATTTTTCAGCTGCGCTCAAGTGAGCTTTTCCCTGTATTTCTTCTATCATGAGCTTTTCCCTGTATTTCTTCTGTCACCCGTTGGTTCACAAATGTTCTCAAATGAACTTCCAGTAGGTGAGGTATTAGTTGTTGAAATCTTAAATACTAGTCTTAAAATAAATTTTCCTTTTAAAAGAAACAGCTTGCCTTGTTAGGTAACTATAATGAAGGGGTGGGGGCAAGGGGCAATCTCATAACAGGATAGAATTTGATGATAACAATTAACAATGAATTAAAATATTAAAAACAGTTAACAGTAAAGCAAATCAAAGAACAGGTAACAATTGCAAACATGACATTTTTAGCTCGACTATTCGAAGAGTAGTGAGAGCTATCCTACTCACCAAGGCGTCGGCGTCCCCAGCTTTACTTAAAGTTTTTGTGCAATAGATTTATAACTTCAATACTACTAAAGCTATTGCATTACAACTTTATACTAATGTTTCCCAGAAAGTCTGCACCTTATCCAACACCTTAAAGTTTTTGTGCAATAGATTTATAACTTTAAAACTTCAGAAGCTATTGCATTAAAACTTTATACTAATGTTTCCCATCAAATTCTGCACCTTATCCAACAATCCCCATAACTCTTCCTTTCATTTTGATAAAGTTATGGCCCTTTGATTGTCTTGTCTTTACCTTAAAGTTTTTGTGCAATATATTTATAACTTCAAAACTACTGAAGTTATTGCATTAAATTTTAAACTAATGTTTATCATCAAATTCTGTACCTTATCCAACAATCCCCATAACTCTTCCATTCATTTTGACAAATTTTGGCCCCTGAATTGGTAAAAGATGTCATTTTTAGATAGTATATAGGAAAAACACTTAATCTTCTTCTCCGAAACAAAAAGGGCTGCAGCTGAGATATTTTGTTTAAGCATTGTCTAGTAGTCCTCTACCAAGTTTAATCAAATGGTGACCCTGTGATCAGAATTGGACCCGCCCCGGGAGTCACAAGAGGTGAAACATGAGGGTGTGAGTGGGCCCAATGAGTCATAACTTAGTAACCGTTGAGATCCCACCCTATAACCATATATACACTTACTGGACATGAACAGACGGATATACCCACCCAACCAGCATAGACACCAGGTTGCTTCCCCACCCCTGGTGACATAGCCCCTGGGTCATAACTTGTAAACCGTTGAGATCCCCACCCTATAACCATATATACACTTACTGGGCATGGACAGATGGATATACCCACCCAACCAGCATAGACCCCGGGCTCCTTCCCCACCCCTGGGGACATAGCCCCTCGGTCATAACTTGGAAACCATTGAGATCCCCACCCTATATCCATATATACACTTACTGGGCAATGAACAGACGGATACAACCACTCAACCAGCATAGACCCCGATCTCCTTCCCCAACCCTGGGGACATAGCCTCTGGGTCATAATTTGGAAACCATTAAGATCCCTGCCCTATAACCATATATACACTTACTATGCATGAACAGACGGATACAACCATCCAACCAGTATAGACCCCGGACTCCTTCCCCACCCCTGGTGATATAGCTCCTGGGTCAACCGTTGAGATCCCTACCCTACAACCATATATACACTTACTGGACATTAACAGACTGATACAACCTTCCAACCAGGGCAGACTCTAGGCTTTTTCCCCACCTTTGTGGACCTAACTCCTGTGTCAAACTTTACAAATAATTTGATATTTTTAGCTTGACTTTAGGATCTTGTGGGGTCTATATAGGTCAAAGCTCATGGTCACAAAATGCATTTATGTGTTGATAGGAAATTAGGTTGATGTTTACGTCCGCATTTCTAACATGTAAATAACTTCAATTTTTTTTTATCTAATCATCATCAAACTTATTATAAATGGAACGATGATCGTATCTATTGAGTTCAAGATCATTGGCTGAAAGGTCAAGGTCACAAAGGGGTCAAAGGTCAAATGCTTTTACATATATTTTTAACATATTTTTAACATATTTTAAATTCAATTATTTTTCAACTTATAAAATTAGCATTATGTATCCTTTGAAAGGGTTATTATCAAATTACCTCCTTGTCATCATAGCAAAATTGTGGCCCTTGATTTAATGAACATTCCAATGTTTTCCTTCTTGACACATCCTGCTCGCCCCTTTGTTTTCAACTTTTCTTTTTTTTTTTCTGATGGTATGCCGGATGTATCATTTCTTGTTCTCTGAAAATTCGAATAGTCAGGCTGCGCTGTCTTCTAACAGCTCCTGTTACCATACCCAACCCACTTTGTACAATTTGCAAATCCTTAATAATACTCAAACTAGTCATGCTACGATACTCTACACTACTAAGGATCTGACAACACTGCATTGGAGGTCACTTCAGATTGACCTTATGATTAGCCAATCAGATTTCAGCCTACAAAATTGCTCGGTATAAAGCAGTGTATTAGCCAGCCAACCGTGCAGCCGTCTTTTGCACGGCCAATTTTGAAAAATCGTGGCCAATATTTGGGGAAGTGGGTGGGGTAAAAAAAAATTTTTTTTTTTTTTTGCTCAACAACACTTCCAAACTTTAACTTTCTCAATATTGTTATGTTTTGTATACATTTATATAAGAAATATGATCTAAAATGTATTTTTTTCACTTTTATCTGTAAAAATAAATTACCACAGAGACACGTACTTGTCGCAAATTGGCGCGAAGATCGTGATAGCAATTTTTTTTGTACACCCTGTTTGCATATTGGCAGACCCAGTTCTTGAATTTCTGCCTAATACTCTGGTATAGAGTGCTTCACTGCACATGTCGCGTTTCAGTCAAGCCCGGTATATTGAAAGAGACGATGTCCGTAACTTTTAGCTTATAAAACACAAAATAATTGCGTTGACAAACATAATATTTGTAGTCCGTTGTTAGCTTTTGCTTAATGACTTCATATCAAAAATTTCTTGGTCAATTATGACCAGACTTCACATGGATGATCATGAGGTCAGTGGTTTTACAATTTGTTAAAATTAGGTCATGGCAACATCCAAGATTGTGTAAAAGGTTGAACCTTAAAAAGATCTCAAGAACCACAATCCTTGACCAAATTTGTCAAATAGTGCAGTGATTAGGATAGCCAATAAGCTGTATGTGCCAATGGGTCATTCAGACATCCATCTTAGAAATAAAAGCCCCCACATAAATTCAACTAGGTACTTTAATGGGACTCTTTACACACATATACTGTAACTGTAGAACAAGGAAGGATTGGTAGAATAATTAATACACATATACTGTAACTGTAGAACAAGGAAGGATTGGTAGAATAATTAATACACATATACTGTAACTGTAGAACAAAGAAGGATTGGTAGAATAATTAATACAGATATTTCATATATTGCATGTATCTTTATTCATCTGTCTATCAATTTGTATGGAGATCTATCATTCTATGGAGGGTCTGAATAGGATTCTCGAACACATCTTATTCACATATGGCCTATATGAACAAATGTGTTTATGGCCTACTGTGAAATCATTTTATTTCGTCGGGATTAAATTTCGCGATTCCAAAAAGACAGTTTCGAGGGGATGTAATTTCGCGCATTTCTGATTTTGGAGAAAAAAAACCTGTAAAAAAACCACTGTTTGTTGAAACGCATTATCGATAAATTTTGCCCAGATTTGTAAGTGCAAACACGTCCCCAGGCTACATATTTGCAGAACTGTCTGGCAATTACTACGCATGTCAAATAAACAATTAACCCAGGTCACAAAAACTTAACGTTGGCTATAACTTTCTCATTTCTTGATATTTCTTCATCAAACTTTCAATATATACTCATCATGACAACATCGACATGACCATACTAAAATATAAAGGTTAGGGTCAAACTGAAGGTCATTATATGGGTTAAATACTCTTCTTTTTGTTTTCTTCATGAAAACTTAACGTTTCAAGGGGATGTAATTACGCGCATTTCTGATTTTGGGGAAAAAAATCACTGTTCAAACGCATTATCGATAAATTGTAAGTGCAAACACGTCCCCAGGCTACATATTTGCAGAACTGTCTGGCGATTACGTCAGACCTGTTCTGTCGCATGTCAAAAAAACAATTAACCCATGTCACCTTAACACTGAGCCCACTTACTCGGCGGGTGATATTGTGTGATCTCCCGTTGTTTGGTGAACCTTGGTTAAATTTAGCCCAGCCCCAGTGTTCAAGTTTTACATAGACTTATAAGGGGAATAAATCTGATATTAATCTTACGAGACCTCTTTTATCTCACCCAATTCTGTTACTGTTGCACATGTTAAGAAATGGACAAGGTCATCAGCTGGGCGATGCAGGTCAAAAATGTTTATGAAATAGTCAACGGCTTCTGATTTCCACTAAATGCTACTTTCCAACACTGCTATTAACTATTGTACAATTAGTTTCTTTTCAAACTTTGCCACACTACTATTGACCATTTAGTGTTGTTTTTTTTCGTACTAAATCACACTCTTTATAACCATTTTATTGATTGTCTCTTCAGAACTATGACACAAGTGAATCCAAGATGCGGAGAGAATTTGAAGTTTATGGACCAGTAAGAAAAGTAAGTAGCAAACTACTGATATTAGTCCCATTCCGGTCTTGACTGATGGGACTGTAGGATTGTAGGAATCAATAACTGAAAGGGTGTACATCAGGCTTTGTGACCACTTTTGTCCGTACGTCGTCTGTTAGTTTTTGCTTCTTCTCATAAACCGCTTTGAACACAAAAAAAATAACTTTCATTACTCGCTTTGAGCCTTCGGCTCAGGTTGTTTAAAACAAGGTCACTTAGACCCATTAGCTATTAAGACTGCTTTTTTGCCCGTCCATTGTCCGTTAACTTTTGCTTAAGCGACCTCATAAACCACGTTGACAATTTACATGGAGGTCAATGGCTTTCTAATTTGTTAACCTAGGTCAGAACAACATCCAAGATAGCCAACAGTACCATAAAAGGGGCCACAGTTTTACATTAGAATGGAGAACCTTTAAAAAAAATCTTATATATGGTACAGAGTAATATTGCATATAGCTTCAGTTTATGGTCCTCTACCATGTTTAAATGGTGACCCTGGGGTCAAATTTGGCCCTGCTTCATGGGGTCACATGTTTGTATAGGGAAAAAGTTTAACAATCTCTGAAACCACAAGGCGCAGAGCTCTCATGTTGCATGCTGCATAAGCATAATTATGGTCCTTGACATGTTTTAAACTCTACTGGCTGAAGGCCAGAAGAGCTTATGGGATGGCGAGTTGTCCGTCGTCGTCCATTAAATTTTGCTTTGTTAGTGCAATAGCCAGTGTCTTTATATCAATGAAAGCTCGGACAAGTTCGAAAACCAGCCGGATCGGATTAGTAACGCCAAAGTTTTGGCCCTTGTTTTGCTGAAATATTCTATATTGAGCTTTGTGAACTCTAGCACCTTCGTTTATTCAAGGTTAAAATATTGGGATAAGCTTGATTGACATACTAAGGAATATTGTTTGTAAGGCCACTCCTTTTATATTTTTCGATTTACAAAACTGGCGAGTCAATATTCCAGCAAAGGGGGGGGGAAAAATAATTTGATTCTGCCCATTTTTGTGTCGCTTTTTCGAAGAAAAATGCGGTACATAGGGATCACTTTGTCGTCCGTCAGTCAGTCAGTCAGTCACAAAAACTTAATGTTGGCTATAACTTTCTCATTTCTTCATCAGACTTTCAATATATACTCATCATGACAACATCAACATGACCATACTAAAATATAAAGGTCAAGTCACACTGAAGGTCATTATATGGGTTAAATACTCCTCCTTTTTTTTTCTTCACGAAAACTTAACGTTGGCTTTAACTTCCTCATTTCTTGATATTTCTTCATCAAACTTTCAACATATACTCCTCATGACCATACTAATATATAGAGGTCAAGGTCACCTGTTCCGCGGAATACCTATCTAGTTATGAAATTTCATTCATAGAAGAAAGTGGGACAAATGAAAAAATACTCAGCAGACATATTGCCCATCGATACGAGGGGAGTATGTTACACAGACATCGCATAAAAACTTCCGGAACGTATTTGCCACCTTGACTTTGAATGGCACTGAATCTAATAACAGTTTGCTATAAACAAAGGGTTTTTATCTTGTTCTATTATATCCTCTCTCTAGTTTTTCAAAGAAAAATAGTTTGGACAAACACGAATCGTGATACTATATTTGTTTTTCCGAAACGGCAATATACCGATGTATCGGTAAACCGTTACACCTCTACTTGCGTCCACGGTTTATTGGTATAAAATGTACATTTTAGGTATAATTGTTGGTTTTAGCAAAATTAAGGTCCCTTTTATGCTTAGAACATTTGAGAACATTTAGTTAAAGATTGTCTGTAAGCTTATATCTCTGAACCAAAACCACATAATGGATTGAAACTTCACACATTCATTTGGCATCATTAAACTTTAGCATAAAGCCAGGTTCTGTAACTCGTGCTTTTATTTTGAACAAAATTATGGCCCATTTTATGCTTAGAAAAAAGTTGTCTCTCAAAAAACACAGACAAGACACAAAATTTGTTGAATTTGCTTGTTTGTCGTCATCGCTCACTGACTCCTATTACTCATTGCACCTTCTGTTTTCTCATTTCAGATTAAAGTTATAACAGACCAATCAGGATCAAAGCCGAGAGGATATGCTTTCATTGAATATGAACATGAGCGAGATATGCATTGTGAGTTTCAATTCTCCCCTATTATGCAACCTTGTAAGGAGATATTCCCATTCAAACCACAAGAAGAAATTCCAAAATTGTCGATATGAAATATCCAAATGCAGTTCAGAACAATAGAACCCAAATTATTTAATAAACAAACACTGTATTCAATTTCATCTTCTGAAAACAAATATTACCACAAAATGAACAGTTTAATGAACCGTTTACCTACAAAAAATAGAGATCCATCTTTCAGGTCACATTGTACTGTATGGCCATGGCGTCCATCATGCAACCATGCAGTACAAGCTTAACTTTACTGTATGGTCATGCAACACAAGCTGAATTTCAAGATCACATTGTACTGTATGCCATCTGCTGCCAACAACCTTAACTTAAAGATCAACCATGCAATACAAGCTTAACTTTAAGATCTAATTATACTGTATGGCCATGGCTTCCATCCTGCAACCATTCAATACAAGCTTAAATTTAAGGTCACATAGTACTGTATTGCCATGGCTTCCATCATGCAACCATTAACTTTAAGGTCATATAGTACTGTATGGCCATGGCTTCCATCATTCAACCATGCAATACAAGCTTAACTGGAAGATCACATTGTACTGTATTGCAATGACTTCCATCATGCAACCATGCAATACAAGCTTAACTTTAAGGTCACATAGTACTGTATGGCCATGGCTTCCATCATGCAACCATGCAGTACAAGCTTAACTTTAAGGTCACATAGTACTGTATGGCCATGGCTTCCATCATGCAACCATGCAGTACAAGCTTAACTGGAAGATCACATAGTACTGTATGGCCATGGCTTCCATCATGCAACCATGCAATACAAGCTTAACTTTAAGGTCACATAGTACTGTATGGCCATGGCTTCCATCATGCAACCATGCAGTACAAGCTTAACTGGAAGATCACATAGTACTGTATGGCCATGGCTTCCATCATGCAACCATGCAATACAAGCTTAACTTTAAGGTCACATAGTACTGTATGGCCATGGCTTCCATCATGCAACCATGCAATACAAGCTTAACTTTAAGGTCACATAGTACTGTATTGCCATGGCTTCCATCATGCAACCATGCAATACAAGCTTAACTTTAAGGTCACATAGTACTGTATGGCCATGGCTTCCATCATGCAACCATGCAATACAAGCTTAACTTTAAGGTCACATAGTACTGTATGGCCATGGCTTCCATCATGCAACCATGCAATACAAGCTTAACTTTAAGGTCACATAGTACTGTATGGCCATGGCTTCCATCATGCAACCATGCAATACAAGCTTAACTTTAAGGTCAGATAGTACTGTATGGCCATGGCTTCCATCATGCAACCATGCAATACAAGCTTAACTTTAGGATCACATAGTACTGTATGGCCATGGCTTCCATCATGCAACCATGCAATACAAGCTTAACTTTAAGGTCACATAGTACTGTATGGCCATGGCTTCCATCATGCAATCATGCAATACAAGCTTAACTTTAAGATCACATAGTACTGTATGGCCATGGCTTCCATCATGCAACCATGCAATACAAGCTTAACTTTAAGGTCACATAGTACTGTATTGCCATGGCTTCCATCATGCAACCATGCAATACAAGCTTAACTTTAAGGTCACATAGTACTGTATGGCCATGGCTTCCATCATGCAACCATGCAATACAAGCTTAACTTTAAGGTCACATAGTACTGTATGGCCATGGCTTCCATCATGCAACCATGCAATACAAGCTTAACTTTAAGGTCACATAGTACTGTATGGCCATGGCTTCCATCATGCAACCATGCAATACAAGCTTAACTTTAAGATCACATAGTACTGTATGGCCATGGCTTCCATCATGCAACCATGCAATACAAGCTTAACTTTAAGGTCACATAGTACTGTATGGCCATGGCTTCCATCATGCAACCATGCAATACAAGCTTAACTTTAAGGTCACATAGTACTGTATGGCCATGGCTTCCATCATGCAACCATGCAGTACAAGCTTAACTTTAAGGTCACATAGTACTGTATAGCCATGGCTTCCATCATGCAACCATGCAATACAAGCTTAACTTTAAGGTCACATAGTACTGTATTTCCATGGCTTCCATCATGCAACCATGCAATACAAGCTTAACTTTAAGATCTCATTGTACTGTATGGCCATGGCTTCCATCATGCAACCATGCAATACAAGCTTAACTTTAAGGTCACATAGTACTGTATGGCCATGGCTTCCATCCAGCAACCATGCAATACAAGCTTAACTTTAAGGTCACATATGGGCTGGCGTGGCGCAGTCGGTAGCGCGGCGGATTTGTAACCGGAGGCCCCGGGTTCAATCCTCCGTGGTGCCACTGAGTTCCGTCGGTGTGTTCTTGGGCAAGACACTTTACCTTAGCCTCGTCCGTCGAATGGGGACGTAAACCGGGCGGTTCCCGTGTATCGGTCTATCTTCCGAGCACGTTAAAGAACCATAGGAATCTATTCGATAATAAGAGTAGGGCAGGTTCCCGGATTCCTATGTATCCTTCCCCTCTCTCTGGGGCGGCTCTAAATAACCTATACTGTGTTGATGAGCCGTTAAACAACATTCATTAAGGTCACATAGTACTGTATGGCCATGGCTTCCATCATGCAACCATGCAATACAAGCTTAACTTTAAGATCTCATTGTACTGTATTGCCATGGCTTCCATCATGCAACCATGCAATACAAGCTTAACTTTAAGGTCACCTAGTACTGTATGGCCATGGCTTCCATCCAGCAACCATGCAATACAAGCTTAACTTTAAGGTCACATAGTACTGTATGGCCATGGCTTCCATCATGCAACCATGCAATACAAGCTTAACTTTAAGGTCACATAGTACTGTATGGCCATGGCTTCCATCATGCAACCATGCAATACAAGCTTAACTTTAAGATCACATAGTACTGTCTGGCCATGGCTTCCATCCTGCAACCATGCAATACAAGCTGAGCTTTAAGGTCACATTGTACTGTGTAGCTATAGTTTCCATCCTACAACCATGTAATACAAGCTTAACGTTAAGATCACATAGTACTGTCTGGCCATGGCTTCCATCCTGCAACCATACAATACAAGCTTAGCTTTCAGGTCACATTGTACTGTGTAGCTATGGTTTCCATCCTGCAACCATGCAATACAAGCTTAACTTTAAGATCACATAGTACTGTCTGGCCATGGTTTCCATCCTGCAACCATACAATACAAGCTGAGCTTTCAGGTCACATTGTACTGTGTAGCTATGGTTTCCATCCTGCAACCATGCAATACAAGCTGAGCTTTCAGGTCACATTGTACTGTGTAGCTATGGTTTCCATCCTGCAACCATGCAATACAAGCTGAACTTTAAGATCACATAGTACTGTCTGGCCATGGCTTCCATCCTGCAACCATACAATACAAGCTGAGCTTTCAGGTCACATTGTACTGTGTAGCTATGGTTTCCATCCTGCAACCATGCAATACAAGCTGAACTTTAAGATCACATTTTACAATCTTCAAAACTGAAGAAATGTGAAAACTTACATTAAATAATGCTCAGTTTGAAGGACACTATAACAATAAATTATGCGAACATAGAGAAAGTCGACTAGCTGTAAGGAAAAGCATAAGCATAATAAATACTGAAAACATTCTGCAATGAATAAATTTAAAAATATAACTTTCCACATTTCCTAATTCATGAGTGGGAATACCTCTGATAGCATGGTTTGCATTTGTTATTATGTAATTAATTTCATGATATTATGATAAATGTTATTGCATTTGTTATTATGTAATTAATTTCATGATATTATGATAAATGTTATTGCATTTGTTATATAGTAATTAATATGAGGATATTATGATAAATGTTATTGCATTTGTTATATAGTAATTAATATGAGGATATTATGATAAATGTTATTTGGGAGTAAATCAATAGAAGATTAATGCTTGAAATAGATATTATCAGAAATTCATCTAAATGGGGTTTTCATGTAGGTACAAACATGGTAGGTCAACTTTCCTATGAAAACAAACACACTCGAGGGGTTACTGACAATGCATTGTAAACCGTCTCGCCTCTCACCGCTGTTTGTCCGAATCCCACAGAGCACAACGTGTAAGTGAGAGAGTGTCTATTCTTACGGATAGAGGGATACAGATAGACGGATACAGTACTGGTTCTACCCAGGAATAAGTAGGTGGTTTGCCTCCACAAAAAAATCTACCCTCAAACATAGCTTAAAATGTGCTGGAAAACTACATTAAAAGTCCAAACAAACAAACAAAAACAACGGAACGCTTGTTTTGTGCAAGTTGCCTGCATCAAAAATTGTACAAGTTGTTATTACCTGCATCAGCGATTTTTTTCACCCTTTTTGGGTACCCATTCAATTGGTAAAAATTTGCGGCGTTTTGCCTTAATTTGGGTATTTTTCACTATCAAACAAAAGTAATATTGTATGCTTAAATACATTTCAAACACATTACCATGTATTCATTATCTTGTAGTATTTCATTACCCTCACCTAAAAGAATATAGTTCCCCACTTCTTCTTTCACTCGAAATATTTATAAATAAAAAAATGTTTGATTGGGAATTTTTTCACTCCAATTGGGGAAAAAAAACTTACTTTTTGCCATTGGGAATGGCACCGTTTTTCGGTACCACTTATATAAGGGGAAAACAGTCTGACCGGTAAAACCCATCCAAAGTCTAATACAGTGACTCGCTGCACCTACTCGCCTGTCATAGGTGTCAACTAAACTACAATTGTCTTGCTTTCAAAACAGGTTGTAACAACAAAAACAATCATTAACCAGTCTGATGAAGCTAAGGGCAAATAAAGCTACGTTAAGTCCAGTTAAAACATTCACCCAGTCTCCTTAAAGGGCACTGCCCTACAGTTTGCTTAATTACTAAGACAAATTGGTAATCTCCATTAAATCCCAATTTTTCGAGCTTGATACCATTCTAAAAAAAGCTGGATCAAATGACTAACACCAGAACTCATCTCATCATAGATCTTAAAGAGTGCTCATGAGAAAAAGTTGATGACGGACGAATCATCCTATGAAAAAAGGAGTATGACAGGGAAATAAGCAATAAGCTCACTTTGCCTTCCCATAAGTTCTCTGCTTTCACAATTTTACGTAGTTTTATAGGAAAATCTTTAAAAAAAAATCTCTGAAACTATAGGATCTAGAGGTGATCTGCGTTTTTTTACATGTAGCATAAGCTTATGGCCCTCAACCAAGTTTGTTCAAATGGCGACCCTGAGGTCAAAACTGGCCTTGCCTCAGGGGTCACATGTTTTACATAGACATAATATATAGGGAAATCTTAAAATTTTTAATCAGAAACCATCTTGTATATTGTATGTAGCATATGCTTACGGTCCTCTACCAAATTCGTTCAGATGGTGACCCTGGGGTCAAATCTGGTCCTGCTGTGGGGGGAGGGGACAGTTGTAATGGATGAGTTTGCATGTTTTACATATGTAGGGGAACACTTTAAAAAAACTCCAAAATCACAAGGCTCTCATATATTGCATGTTACATTAGCTTATGCCTCTCTTCTAAGTTTGTTCAAATGGTGACCCTGTGATCAATCTTTGCCCCGCCCCAGGGTTCACATGTTTTACATAGACTTATAAAGGGAAAAACAAAACAAAATCTTCTGAAACTACAAGGTATAGAGCTCATACATTGCATGCATCATAAGCTTATGGTCCTCTACCAAGTTTGTACAAATGGCAACACTTGGGTCCACAGGGGTCACATGTTTTACATGGAGTGCTCTGCCAAGGTTGAGCAGTGAAAAAATGCACAACCATTTAGTTACTCGGAATAACCTTACATTTTTAGAATAGCTTACTGAAGGCATTATGAGTGAGATTCACTTTTGGGACTCACTTATTTTGAGCCACTCCCAGGATGTTAATGGCCCCTCCACTGCATGTAATACTGTGTTGCGGCCCTTTTTCGTCATATTTTACTTTAAAATATCTTATGTGTCTATCTCCTCTCAGTTTTCAACCGATTGATATCAAGATATGCATATCGGTTCGGCGTCAAAATCCACCCTTTCAGCTGATTGTTTAGACATTATATATGATGATTACCTATGATGTCGAGATGTGCATATGGATTCCGTGTCAAAATTGACCATGTATTACCTCAGATACAACACCTTTTTTCGTCAAATTTTACGTTTTTCGCCGATTGTTTTCAGTGTGGGCATTCGTGTCCCATGGTCACATTTCTAGTTTTCCAAAAGCTCGGATCTTTTGCATGCAGTATTTATTACATTATGATGCTACTGAAGTTGTACAGATGGTGACCCTGGTGTAAAAACTGACGATGGGTCGGGTGATGTATGGCAATACTAGAAATGTGTCCATAGCTAACACTTTATGCCCACTCACTATTCAGTGATGGGAGCATAATAAAAAATAACTTCTGATAAAAATAACATAATAAAATGACTAAATTATACCAGTAGAGCGTCCACAGGCCATCTTGGGCCTCTTGTTATTACTTGTATTTCTCAAACAGTTTCGAATGGATTGTTCCTAAACTTCATATACACAATTGATGACTTTATGTCTCTCTATATCGCTTATTGTTATTTACGAAAGAATTATGGCCCTTCGACATAAAATGTTCCACTCATGTGGCTTTCACTTCAAAAGCTTTCATGGATTGCTATTACACTTGGCATACAAATGTGATGATATCTCTGCATCTAGTAATCTTTTACTGAATTATGACCACCTTTGTTTTACTTATATATCAAAAAAGCAGGGGTGTTCATCACCTTCAGTGGTAGTCCTAGTCAATTCAAAAAAGATGTACGGCTTTGTGTAAGCCTTTTTTACCTAACACAACAAATATTTACACTTAGAATAATCTTGCACCAAAATAGTCATAAACCTAATCTTCACCTCATGGCAGGTGAGCGCTTTGAGGTCCCTGAACCTCTTGTTTAAGTTATTTGTTTATAACTCCTCCTTCCATCAAAAAAGATAAGGCTGTGATAGGGGATATCAATGACTGTATCAGTGTATGTTATAAAGAGTGTTACCTGGATATCAATGACTGTATGCGTGTATGTTATAAAGAGTGTTACCTGGATATCAATGACTGTATCAGTGTATGTTATAAAGAGTGTTACCTGGATATCAATGACTGTATGCGTGTATGTTATAAAGAGTGTTACCTGAATATCAATGACTGTATCAGTGTATGTTATAAAGACTGTTACCTGGATATCAATGACTGTATCAGTGTATGTTATAAAGAGTGTTACCTGGATATCAATGACTGTATCAGTGTATGTTATAAAGAGTGTTACCTGCTCTTAATCAATAGCTATCCATAGCCCTACACAAAATATGCTCTCAAACAAAACAACCTAAAATTATAATCAACAGTCAAACCAGTTTCATGTTTTTTTAGTGGATATTTAAAAAAACTGTTTTTGAAAAATATGCATGCCAGTTAAATAATTCATACAAATGTAAATTTAGTTGTCAATCTTTAAGATCAAAAGTATAAGTGCCAATGTGACAGTGACTTGTGTTTTTGTTACGTAGGTCATATAAACTGAAAAAAAAAAAGTTCTTATCAATTGACTTCATATTTGTTCCCTAGGTCATATAAACTGATATAAAATGGTTGTTATCAATAAACTTCATATTTATTCATAGTTTTATGTACACCATACTTTGTTACTTTATAGCTTGTTAATATGTTACTGATGTGAAGTTAAAATGAAGCAAAAATAAAAGGATTGGTAAGTCAAATGTACATCTCTTCAGTTCGGTAAGGCTCATTGTTAAATGGTAAGCTTTGTATGATAAAACTAAAAAAGCAAATTTAAAAAAAAACGGTAAGCTTTCAAAAATTAAAAAAAAAATGGATGACATATTAGTGGTAAGTTTTCAATGGTAAGTTCCTAATTTCTAATTAACTGATTTGAAAGTAAATTTTTGTTATTTAAAACAAATCATTTATGAAAGATCCATTTTGGTAAGTAATTTTGGATTGGTAAGTCCGTGTAAAGGTTTTAGAAATAAATATAATTTTTACTTTGCATTGGAACTGAACTAACCTATGCATATTATTTTTGCTTCAGAATTGGGCGCACAATCAGTAACGAATATGTTCCCAAAATAAAAACAAGGCTTAGGGTTTGTATAGACAGTGGTAAGCTTTGGGGTTTTACAGCACACTGTAAAATTTTAAGAATTAATGATTTTTATATAAATAAGCATTTATTCTATTATTGAGAAAAAAATAAAACACAAGCTTAAATTGGAATCATACCGTGTAAGGGGTATGAGAAAATACTGTTTTTATCTAAAGTTTGCTTTTAGAAAATAATAAAAAAATAATATTCAAGATTTGGTTAGTAAAAGTTAACTTTATTTACATGGTTAAATAAAAAACAATCAGGTAAGCTGGGTTGGATACTGATCAACTTCCCAAGCTTGGATGGATTTTCACCAAAAATCACCCGAGACATCTAAAGCGGACAAAATAGCCGCCAATGTTGCGAAAAACATCAGTTTAAGGGATCCATATTTGGGTAGGTTAAGGCGTAAGTCTTTTGTTATGTGTTTTTGTTCTTAAGTTGTTACAGGCCCATTTGTTATTTTAAATATAAAAATATACTTATAAAAATGCTTAACTAGAAGAACAATGTAGCTTACAATGTCAGTCTTCATGTGGTTGTTATTTAGCATTGTATTAGATTGTTAAACATGAATCTGATTGCTTAATATAATATGTAGAAGTTGCCACGCAATGTTACATTTGAAATTTCCAGAAAAGAAAAACATTTTTCTAAATGAAATGGGTTTTTTGTTAGTTTTTTTATGTGTCTTGCACGTTATCCTTTGATACAACTGATTTAAATGTGCAGTTGCCGTTCAGGTTTTAAATGTTAGGGCACTGGGCAATCTCCGATGGTTTTGGTATAAACAGTTAAATGAGAATCAGTAACATTTTATGTTTTCGTAGTATGACAAAATCGAAATGCAGAACTTTAAAAAAATACGATAGTTCATTCTAGGTTTCTTCTAATTTAGATATTATGTGATGTTATTATTCCAGGTGTTAAGATGACTGCTGGCATATCTAGAATGTTCAGTTTCTATGTACTGTACCCAGCGTTTAACTTGTTTAACTCATTTTCTATTGATTACACATTTGAACAAAAGCACATTATACTGAAGCTTTTTTTCTTCACTATAGGAAAACTATGTGCTCTATTTGTATGCCATTAGTAGAGAACGGTACCAAGTGCCTTCTGTTTAACGTCTACACTTACTATCTTTCTCCACCAAGGATATGCAATAGTCCTGACATTTACATTGCAATAGCAACGATTGTTTGACTGGTAGTTAAAATATTTTTTACTTGCTTTTACTGAAGAATATGCACATAACTCGAAATGAATTATTCAAAAGAAAGGATGTTGTACCTTCCAGAATAAGAGTATGGTTGGAGGCCTTACAGAATTTGTACAGCATGATATGGTAACAGTGTTGTACAAAGTCTCAAGTCTGGGACTAATTAGTATTTATCATTGCCAACTTGTTGGCCTTTTGAAAGGGACTTGTTTAAAAACAAAACAAAAAAAATTACCTTAAAAGACATCGGATTACCAGAGGTCCCGTTTTACACCTCAGCGTACTGAGGGGTTGCTTGTGCTATACTTCTAGATTTTTAGCTCGACTATTCGAAGAATAAGAGAGCTTATGTAATCACCCCGGCGTCGGCGTCCCACATCAAGGTTTGCGTGTAAGCTGTGCTTACAAGTCTATATCTCTTACATTTCTCACTCTAGCACAACCAAATTTGGCCATGGGCTTCCTTATAGCATTATCTTAAGGGCTGCTTAAGTAATTTTGGTTCCTGTAACCCCTGGGCTCCCATGGAACCCAAATTCTGATAGCCCTTAAAATGTGTGTTTCACTTCAAATTTTGCCTGTAAGCTGTGTTTACAGGTATCTCTTGCATTTCTTGTCCTAGCTGAACCAAATTTTGGAATTGGTTTCCTTATAGTATGTTGTAAAGGGTTGGGAAATTAATTTTGTCTTCTGCAAATTCTGGGCTCCCATGGAACCCAAATAGTGATGGCCCATAAAATGTGCAATAAAGGCAGATCTAGGTTTGCATGTAAGCATGTATATATCTATAAATTTGGTTTGGGATTTCTTATAGCATTATGCATCTTATTCATACTTCACTCATATTGGGGCATGGGCTCCCACCCTCCCAGCAGCCCCCACTCCCCACCCCCACCCCTCCGCACCCCCCACTTGAAACTATTTTATTGTCTCGCCTTTTCGAAGAAAAAAAGAGACATAGGTGTTGCTTTTCCGGCGGCTGCGTCAACATTCAAGTTTTGCATTTGTCATTTTCTCACAAACTGTATGCACTAGACCTTTCAAACGTTGCTTATAGTTGTATCATGGGTGGTACATCGCAACGTGACAAAGCAAATTTGGAAGTGACCTTGACCCTCCAAGCAAAGGGCAGATAACTTACTAATTTTTAGGTTCAACTTTTGCATTTAGGTCACTTTTTCACAAACTGTATGCACTAGACCTTTAAAACTTTGCTTATAGTTGTATCTTGGGTGTTACATGGCAACGTGACAAAGCAAATGTGGAAGTGACCTTGACCCTCCAAGCAAAGTGCAGATAACTTAATAATTTTTAGGTTCAACTTTTGCGTTTAGGTCACTTTTTCACAAACTGTATGCACTAGACCTTTCAAACTTTGCTTATAGTTGTATCTTGGGTGGTACATGGCAACGTGACAAGCAAATGTGGAAGTGACCTTGACCCTCCAAGCAAAGGGCAGATAACAATAATTTTTAGGTTCAACTTTTGCGTTTAGGTCACTTTTTCACAAACTAAGCACTAGACCTTTAAAACTTTGCTTATAGTTGTATCTTGAGTGGTACATCGCAACGTGACAAAGAAAATGTGGAAGTGACCTTGACCCTCCAAGCAAAGGGCAGATAACTTAATAATTTTTACCCTCCAAGCAAAGGGCAGATAACTTAATAATTTTTAGTTAATAATTTTTACCCTCCAAGCAAAGGGCAGATAACTTAATAATTTTTAGGTTCAACTTTTGCGTTTAGGTCACTTTTTCACAAACTGTATGCACTAAGACCTTTCAAACTTTGCTTATAGTTGTATCTTGAGTGGTACATTGCAACGTGACAAAGCAAATGTGGATGTGACCTTCACCATCCAAGCAAAGGGCAGATAACTTTAATTGTTACATTTACATCACTTTCTCATGAACTAGAATTATGCACTAGATGTTTTAAAGTTAATTTATTGTTTAATCTTTGGAAGAAAACATATTCTGTTTTGACATAGTTGTGTCTTCCTTAGTGCAACTTTTTTTTTGGATGCCTGGATTTCATCTATGACCTTGACCTACTTTCTGGAGCTGATGATTTTTAGCTCTACTGGTCAAAGGCCTTCATTTTTCATCCGATCTTTACCAAACTTTACCAGATTGTTAATATCAATGAAAGCTCGCACAAGTTCGAAAACCAGCCAGATCGGACCAATAACAACGGAGTTATGGCCCTTGATTTAGTTAAAAGTGCTATATTTTGCCTCGTTAATACGATAGGGCTTTCATTTTTCATCTAATCTTTACCAAACTTTACCAGATGTTTTGCCTTTTTAGCTCACCTGACGGTGAGCCAAAGGCTCAAAGGTGAGCTATTGGGATCACTCTTCGTCCGTCGTCGTCCGTCCGTCGTTAACTTTTGCTTCAAACGACTTCTCCTCAGAAACTGCGTGGCCAATTTAGACCAAACTTCACGTGGATGATCCTTAGGTGAATGCTTTTTAGATTTGTTAAAATTAGGTCAGCGCGACATCCAAGATGGCCACCATTACCATATATGGTCGAAACCTTAAAAAATCTTCTTCTCAAGAACAGCTGGACAGATTTCAACAGTTTTTCTTTTAAAATGATCGCCAACGCCTAGACTATCAAGTTTGTTCAAATGAAGTCCCTGGGGTCAAAAATAGCCATGCCCCGGGGGTCCAAAGTTTGTATATTGAAATTCTGCATGTTTTTCATATAGACATACAGGAAAAAACTTTAAAAAATCTTCTTCTCTGAAACCACAAGGCACAGAGGTCTCATGTATTACATGTAGCATCAGCTTATGGTCCTCTACTAAGTTTGTTCAAATGGTGACCCTGGGGTCATATTTGTCCCCGCCCCGGGGGTCACAGTTTTACATAGACTTATATATATATATATTTTTTATTTTTTTTTAAATCTTCTTCTCGGAAACTACAAGAGCCAGAGGTTTGATATTTTGCATTTACTATAAGCTTATGGTCCTTTACCAATTTTGTTCAAATGGTGAACCTCGGGTCACATTTGGCCCCGCCCCAAGGGTCACATGTTTTACATAGACATGTATAGGGGAAAACTTAAAAAATCTTCTTCTCTAAAACTGCTAGAGCCAGAGGTTTAATATTTTGCATTTGCTATAAGCTTGTGGTCCTCTACCAAGTTTGTTCAAATGGTGACCCAGGGGTCACATTTGCCCCGCCCCGGGGGTCACAGTTTTACATAGGCTTTTATAGGGAAAAACTGAAACAAATCTTCTTCTCTGGAACCACATGGCACGGAGCTCTCATGTATTACATGTAGCATCAGCTTATGGTCCTCTACTTAGTTTGTTCAAATGCTGACCCTGGGGTCAAATTTGTCACCGTCCCGTGTGTCACAGTTTTAAATAGACTTATATAGGGAAGAAGAAAAAATCTTCTCGGAAACTACAAGAGCCAGAGGTTTGATATTTTGCATTTAATATAAGCTTATGGTCCTTTACCAAGTTTGTTCAAATGGTGACCCTCGGGTCACATTTGGCCCCGCCCAAGGGTCACATGTTTTACATAGAGATGTTTAGGGGAAAACTTAAAAAATCTTCTTCTCTGGAACTGCAAGAGCCAGAGGTTTAATATTTTGCATTTGCTATAAGCTTATGGTCCTCTACCAAGTTTGTTCAAATGGTGACCCTGGTGTCAAACTTGGCCCACCCCAGGGGTCACAGTTTTATATAGACATATATATATAGGAAAAAAACAATCTTCTCTGAAACTGCAAGAGCCAGAGGTTTAATATTTTGCATTTAGTATAAGCTTATGGTCCTCTACCAAGTTTGTTCAAATGGTGACCCTGGGGTAAAATTTGACCCCACTCCGAGGGTCACAGTTTTACATAGATGTATATAGGAAACACATTAAAGTCTTCTTCTCTGGAACTACAAGAGCCAGAGGTTTAATATTTTGCATTTACTATACTCTTATGGTCCTT